>JH152689.1:32304-57355 GCA_000226015.1 Mnemiopsis leidyi | reverse complement strand
GTTCGTGGTTCCCGATACACTCCTACTCTGACCGTAGTTCCCGTTACACAGTTACTTTAGTATCACACTTGTTCCACACCCGTATAATAAAAACCTGGGAAAGTGTAAACTAAGTACACTCCAGAAACTAAGAACTAATCCTAACACTAGAAAACTATTAAACGTAGAAAGAAAGAAAACTAAGTCACTGACAGTACAACACACAGACTATACTTACAGCTTAACTCTCCAGACTGATCCCTCAGACACTGGCTCACCTACAGCTCTAGGTGTCGGATCTCTGGTCTGTTATCTGCTGTTAAGTCCCGTTTACATTAGCCCCATGGCTGTCCCTTGCTAGATATTAGACAATATAGTTATACAAATATTATTATCTAAAACAAGATATATAATAACAGTAACGGCCAATTACAGGAGGCCGAATGTACAATTATACAGACACGCCAGTGACGGTTAAGGTAGTGTGTACCATACTTTTATCGCCCGAGACTTCGCTGCAATGGGCAGCTACTCATTTAACCTTTTAACCCTCAATCACGGTTTCCCGATCATTCGGCTGAGTCGACCGAAGAAGGTTGCATAGGCAAATGCCCTTAGCGCCCTTCTCTAGGACTGGCGGATACGGGATTTGAACCCCCGACCTCCTGCGTGGGAGCCGAGAAGGAAACCACTACACCACCAGCCCGTGATGATGCCTCCCTTGAGACCATATAGAGCACGCATGCCTTTGCCCGGAGTTCTGTATTGGCTGCAGCAAAGGAACCATTGCTGTGAAATATGATACCCAGGTAACAGTACTTATCTGTATTCTTTATTAGTTGGTTACCTAGGAAGAACTGTTCAGGGTAGCTTTTAGATCTAGCGGGGTGAAAGGTTACAATTTTGGTTTTGTCTATATTAATTTCTAGTCCCATGAGCTGGCAAAATTTAAGTAGGATATTGATGTTGTCTTGGAGTGCCTTTGGGCTAAGAGCTAGCAGAACAAGGTCATCTGCCCAGAGCAAGTGTGATATTATTAGGTCTGCCAACTCTGGGTAATCACCAAAAGATTTGAGATTGCTAGAGAGCTCTCGAATATAAAGTTTAAATAAGTCTGGTGACAGGGGATGACCTTGCTCTGTACCCTGTGCAATAAAATAACACACTGAACGCATGGTATTTTCAACCTTTAAAACTCGTTCGGTTTTGCGCCCTACAAACGATGAGTACGGATAGAAATTGAAACAAAGAGAAAAATCTTTGATTTATTTTCTTGACACTTATGTTTTCTTGAAGGACTTCTTCCCGAATTTTATCCCTTTTCGGTATTCATAACACACCCCTATGAATAGGTACTGGTAGCTTTAATCCAAAATTGTGTGTTATAAAATGTTTGATTCACGTAATATGCTTTTGGTTTGACCTGTTCATACCGGGTATAACTAGCGTGTGTTGCTCTAACCAGAGCCCTTTTGCTTGTACAGCAGCGTGCACCCTCCCGTCATTTCATTCTCCGGGGGGGGGGGGCATAGTCCGGGGGGGGCATAGTCCGGGGGGAGGGGCATAGTCAGACAACCTTTTGCGCACGTCGCGCACAGCACCAGCGTATCAGCCGCACGCTTAGCGTGCGCAAGCACCTGGTTAGGTGAAAGCGTGTGTGAGCACAACAGGCTGTGCATGTGTGTGTGCAAGCACCACAAGCATCATTCCCTGTTTTATTCTTGAAAACAAGAATTGCGCTCGCTTAGTTAGGTCTCAGGCAGATGCTAGATTTGCATTTCTCTGCATCATTGACATGGTAACAGAGGCGTGCACTTTAAGATGATTTGCTTAGTGACTGTGGACAGGGGACACCGCCATCTACCTACCTATCCACCTATACCAACCCGAAATCCGACCACTTTAAACCATATCTACAAAATATTTATCTTGTGGTTCTGGTGCTGATGGAACTCGAAAGAGTGCATAAGCAACTTTTTTGTAACAAATTATACACTATTCTGCAATATTTTAATAGGTTTAACACCTGTCATCTTCAGGCTGAAAGTTTATTGTCAGGTGACAGGCAACAAGCATAACATTACGGTTGTAGCACTAATTGTGCAGTAGTCACTGGTTTATTGATTGATCTTTTTAACAGTGTTTTATCAGTATTTATGTTTTATTAGATAAGATTTCGTCAATTATTTCATACATTGATATAGTTGTTTAAGAATTATGCTTGTTGCCTGTTAGCTGACAATAAACTTTCAAATTTAATGTTGAATTTACAAAGTTTAACAAGGGTTTCCAATTATTGATATCACCATTTCACTGAAAAAGTAAAATTTTGGTTTTTAGTTTACTTTTGTAAGCATTTTGGTTAATGTTGAAGTCATATCGGCCAACCATCTGTCGAAAAGTATTCCAAAGGCTACTGGCTTGGTGGACAGAGCAGTTTGGGGACAGGGAGGAAATAAGAAGAGTTACTTTACCGGGTCTTTTTGACAGACTAAATAATTCATAAAGCGAAAATGGAGTTCTGTATTTCAACACTTTGAATAGCTAGTTGCAGCAGTGGTAGGTGATAAAACTGTCTTTCCTTTGCATAAACTTTTGGAATATTTTTTGTTTAAGGCTCATTGCTGCTAATGGTCAGGTAGTTCGTGCACACTATTTGTTGATAAAAGAGAGCCAGAAATTGACATGATGAAAACAAGTGAATTAGACTGGACTAAAAATAATGAAACTCTACCGTCATTAAAAGAAATGAATACTTTCATCATTCATGCCATGTAAACAAAATTATGTATTGAATGTAATGCTGGTTATCTTATCTGTTATCTGTGATAAATAATAACAAAAAGCACCTTAGGATGATAAAAGGAAATCACTGACTCATTCAAAGGTTTCATTCTTCTGCAGTAGAAATGGATTTCAATGTGGCAATTGATGAGGCTTTAAAAAACGTTAATCAGCTAGAGCGACTCGGGAAAAGACTCACAGATGAACAACCTTTCATTGAAGCTTTTCCAGCTTCAGTCACTTACACTGTCAATCTTGACACTAACTTTGAAGATAGAGAAGCATTTGTGACTGGATTTTCAAAGTATCTTGAGGAAGCTACAGTTCAATCTGATTTGGTCAGTTATTTTTCAGCTTTAAACTTGGCAAAGATATTCCTCAAGTAAAGATAATTTAATTATTTTCAGTCCAACTTGTACCTATTGGTTGAAGATGGTTGACTTAACTTTTTTTCCAGAATCTTCTCTTAGAAGAGGGAGAAAAACATGCAGTCATGCTCTACACATGGAGGTGCATTTCGAAAGCGATTCCATCGGTAGGTTCTGGAGATGGGTACCAGTTTTAGATTACATTTTCACTAGATGTGTAGAGTTATTTGTTTTAGAAAAGTTGTACTCGTCTTTTTCTGAGTTTGACTTACAGAATTATACTCGGTTTTGGTGCAAAACCCCGTTTCATATGGCCGTTAATGGTATTGTGGCCAGTTTTTATCCTCACAGATCCAGCTTTGTGCACCATTTTGCTTGAATATCCGCTGGAATTAAAGTTTATATCACGCATTGTATTATAGTAAATTGGTGCCAAATGGAAATAAGGATAGTTCTCAAATAAACTTTAAGCAATTAGGTATGTTAACAACAATGATTTTGTGACTCATTTCTTGATCGAATGATTATAATTTTCAGGTGAAGGATGACAGCGACCCACGAAGACTGGAAATCTACGAGAAAACGATACAAGTAATGGAACGTGAAATCGGCAAACTCATCGAGTTTTACTACTTCTTCGACAGAGCCAAGGATAAGTTCTGTCAGGAGATAACGAACTTGTGCCACCCCCAGAAGATAAAGGTAAGAATATGAGCTTTATATAATCACTTGAAGTTGAACTAAGTTGTTAAGACTTTTTAGTGTTTGGGTGAGATGTCGAATTTTACAGCTGTTTGTACTCCTCACTTTCATACAATAAAAATTTTCTTCAGGATTTCATATCGGAGACGCATTTGGTAACTTTAGGGCAGTTAATCAACATGTTTGCTGTTTTGGATCAACTGAAGGATATTAAAGCTTCAATCTCTAATGACTTTACCCATTACAAGAGGTAAATTATTCTTACTTTCTTTGATTTAACTTTTCATTTAACTTTGACAATTTCCTCATAGTATAAGTGTTGGAATTCTGAAATCCTACGGAAACCTTAATGTAAAATTACTGATTATGTTGGTGATGAGCCCAAAATAATTGAAGCCTAGAGTTAACCAAAAAACCAGCATGACTGGCTGAACATGTAGTCCGAACACACCTTGTACATTGTCTTGAGTTTAATGCTGCTGTAAACATCGCTATGCAATATGATCTAAAATAACACCAGTGTACACTGTCATTTCATATATATCTCTACATTTATCTTCCTACTGGATAGTTTGTGTGAAGGTAGCAATTAGCACAATAATGCAATATGATACATTGATTCAGTAGTGTAAAATACTCAGAGGATACGCACCTAGATATATAACAGCTGTCTACAGGAATTTACTTAATGTTGTGCTTCTAGTTTTCAAAACATTAAACAGTCACATACATACTTTAAAAAACTCGTTGTGTAATCCAGGTATATACAATAGTACAATATACTTGAGATAATGTCTACACTGTACAGTGTGTTGTACATGCCCGGTGACAGTTAAAACAAATTCCAGGATAGATTCTCTACTCGGTAAGCAAGGAATGAACGAAGACAGGAACATGCTTTACCAACAACTCACCATGTTCCTTGCCGGACGAAGAGTAAGTTTTAATGTTCATTTTCTGGATTTTGTTTCGAAATGCATATCCTGGAGTCTGCTTGGTAGTGGGTCGTCGTAGAGATATCCAGTCTTGAAGAGTGTTCCTTGTATAGTAGTATGATGAAAAAAGTGGATGTATGACAGTTTGTTAGTAAACTTCAAAAAGGTTGATACAAAATTCATGTGCCATATTCTCTACTAAATCTGGATTTTACATTTCGACCGATAAACCTAGTCTGGCTTTTGCAGGTGATCATGGATTCGCTGTTCACTAAATTGTCTACGATAGAAAACTACGAGGAAGTTTTGGCCGAAATAGTGAACACCGCCGCCAGGAGATTCGAAATGAAGTGTTATATGACACCCAAAGAGAAGCACATGCTACTTAAGGTATGTCTCAGTGATCGTTCAATGGAAAGTCGAAAATAACGAGGTTGTAGCAATCTTGAATTACGGTATTTACGAAGTTGTTTTCGTAACGCGCGAAAATAATTTGCTTTGGAAGAAGTGCATAAATCAAAAGTTGCACGCACATTCAAACTGTTCCTTTCCTGGATTTGTTCTTTGCATGCTTGGTGCTCCCAAGGTTTTTAATCATTAAAAAGTTCAATGACGAAAACACCGTTAATCAGGTTGTGGCGTTTGGACTGTTTCTTATAGACGGACCAGCGAACAAAAGTAGAGGCGATAAGAAAGGTCCCTCCTCCAGACTCCTCAAAATGAACGACAGGAGCTTAAGTATCCAGCGATTTGATCGTCTATTTAAGGTTATTTCGTTCTTTAACATTTACCTCTACTTCAATTCAACAAAACTTTTTGCGATCTTTCAAAGATCTACGAGAATGCTTCCCTGGGTATTTGCTTTCCGATATAGCTGATTAATTAAGAATTACGAACTCCAATTTAATCCAACTGAAACTGTTTCCTAACGACTTACTCTACTTAGACGTTACCAGTGGTCCCTCTATATGGTGACATGCACATAAACGTCTATCTCTGTCCACGTGATCAGCGGTTTAAAAGTTACGAGTTGGATCCGGGAAAGTGGACCTGTGTCAACAAAGATGTGGTTAAGGTTGGTGTTATTATATCACCCCTCATTCTGTCTAGTTTTGGAAACCTCAATCCAATCCTATACAGGTTGTACCTATTGTAAATTCACTTCTTGTTGCTAGGTATCGACAACTCAGTTCAACATCGTGAACAAGCTACAGATTATGAGACAGGAGTATGAGCGAATAACAGCCGAACTGATGAACATCAACGGATCGGTTTTTATCTTTTTGTTTCTTCATACCTGTTCACGTGATGAGACTTTCCACTAGTTTTCAGCTAAGTTTGACAAATTATTGATAAAGTTTGTCCAAGAAAAACAATCAGGATCAAATATTACTCTCATTATCTTTCTAAATAGCAAATATTTCAGTACAAGAATCAGTACAATATATCGGAGGGAGAGGGAGTCACACAAAACACATCTGCTCCCCAATTTATCGAAGTGTTTGAGCTTGCCAAGCGGGGCATACAGTTTCTTTGTGAATGCAGTGCTACCCTCATGGAACTTGTTAGTCGTTTACCCGAGTAACCAGTGTTTCTTAGAATAATTTATATAAATTTTCCTACTTTGTTTTGAAGGAAGAAGTTTTCTTCTGACTTGAATTCTATTTCAGTATGTATGGAAACTGTCTAACCCAAGAGATAAGCGAGAATTGGAAGTGCAGCTTAAGAATAATCTACTTAACGAGGAAACAGAGGGGCCCATTGAAGAAAAAGATTTCGATATCGCTCATTACGAACGGGTAAAATATCTGCTCATTACGAACGGGTAAAATATCTGCAATGCTATAGATTAATGCTATAGATTAATGATAAATAACCGCTGATTAAGATTTATAAATAAACAAGTGATTTATTTGTATCTACAAGTTAAATGTTTCAGGCCACCAAGTACAACTACACCCCTGAAGAAAAGTCTGCTTTTGTTGAAGTAATCTCGATAATCAAGTCCACTGCCGCCCTCATGAAACGAATGGAGGTTAGTTATCTTCAACACCACTCGGTTTTGTCCTGGTTAGAATTGTTTTCCGTCGTGTCTTTTGGCACCGAAGGTGCATAAAAGGTATTGAAAAGGTTGAATAGTGGCTTCAGTGGCGTAACGAAGGTTCTTGGTGAACGGGGGTTGGGTGAACATAAGAATTCCTATCGCTGATTGTAGAAAAGTAGTACATGATACAATGGATAAATGGGAAATTAATAAGTAAATTTGTGTGACGAGAAATCAGGCGGATGCCGACAAACCCGGACTAACGGCCGCAATTCTTGTGAAACTTTCTGAAACTCGCCTCCAAATGTCTTTAACACGCCCCCACAAGGCCGATGTACGCACAATGTAAACTATAGGGTTTAATGCCGAATTTAGCGGTACAAATTGCATGTTGAGAAAGCCTGCCATTATGAAACTGTTGATAGTATCTTCATCTTTTTCACGGTCGAGTGTTGCAACGTTAACGCTGCATCCGATAGATGCTACATTTAGAACATTACAGATTAAGGAAAGAATTAAAGTAGTGTGTGCGGCTTTTCTGTTTGTATCAGTTGTTCTGTTTGCTCCAAGATTCTGGTCAGGTCTGAGAAGACGAGATAGTGTAAGGATGCAACAAAATGTTCCAATTAGCATATTGATGCTAATCATAGTAATGTTGACGTATTCATGAATTGACCATTCTTCTGCCTTTTCTAAGGAGCATTCATCGCTTTCATCATTTGGGTACAAGCATCCATAAAAAATTTCTCCCAATGCGATGTTAAATTTCACCAAAATGAACAATCGATATCCAAGAATTGCTGAAACTAAGATCAGAAATGAACATATAATAACACGCTTGTGTAGTCTATAGAGAGGGTTCACTACAAGTATAGTCCTTATCACACATAAATACGTCGTTATCAATCGGGTTATGTCTGCACCAACGCCAAATACAGCCAAAGTTTTAATCGCTCCAAATAGAAACAGTTCCCTAGATGACTTGAACAACCTAGGAATTAGGTTAACTGCTATGCCGACCGTTGAAAGGGCCAAGTCTGAGAGATTGAGCAAGAACAAGAAAACATTTCCGAGTCCCTCTCCCGATTTGTTGTAGAAGTGCATGAGTGAAAAGGAGTTTGCTAGAGTGCCAAAAACCACAGCAGGTCCCATGATACAAGATGAGATGATGGAATATTGGTTCCAAACATCCCACATATCATTCACTAAATAGGAGTCTCAACCTCTCTGGATCCCGGAGTTTTTTCCTGAATTTATATCTGTCAATAGAGACTGTCTTCAATCAGAAATTCCGAATGATAAACCAAGTTACAATTAGATGTATTTATGTTTGCGTTTTACTGCTCGACAGCTGTTAGAAAGATCAAATTAAAGGTTAAGTTACAATTATAAAACTTAAAACGATCTGATCGGCTGCCTAAGCTATGACAAGTAGTACAGCGCTGTAAAGAAAATGAGAGCTAAAGTACTGGAAAGATAACCGCTGCATAAGAGGTTGCACGTGCCTCTTTACGAGGCGTGACTTACCAACGTGTATATGTTGGTTAGAGAGACTACTTTACCGGAAAGCAATGTTTATAGTTGTCATGGAAACAGGGCCAGTAAAATGCACCTGAATTTAATTTTTTGTCTGGTCGTAAGGATAGGAGATAAGTAAAATTGTTATGGAAAATCGGGCCCAGTTAATGATAACAGCCCCCCTAAGAAAATTAATATAGTTTAATTTACCAACAAAGTTTAAGATTTGAAGAACTTTGGGACTTGCTTGATGAGATTTACTTACCAACAGCTCGAATAGTCAAGTCTATGAAAGACAGTCTATATTGTATCCGAATATTGTATCCGAATTAAACGTCCTATGTTGTTCACTGTTCCTAACGTGAAAGCTCACAAAAACACTTTCCCAGGTGGTGTTCAGTGAAGGGATAGCCCGATGTGTGCATCTAGAGGTCCAGGACTTCGTACAGCGTCGACTGAGGGATCTTCTGAGGTTCTCCGTCAAGAGAAAGAAACAGATCATCAGGACGTAAGTTGAAGTAGTTGTGTGTTGCGGGTAAAGCGACTGAAAATCCTAAAAGTAACAAATAATACAGGGAATTGTCATTTGTCACCTGCAAAGCCGAGAAGAACTAAAAAAGTTAAATTTATCTATCATGAGGCTGATTTAAACTTGACCAATCATTAAAACATGCAAAATCGCCTATTTTACATACATCTGGAGCATATCTTCTTGGTAGCTCCAGAAGTAATATGATAACCAAGTGATAAATTGTTACTGTATCAATTTTACTGTATCGATTTCTATATAGAATCAACCTATATCATATTCATCATGTTACTACAAATTAAACGAATAAATAATTTTCAGAGTGGTGACAGCGATCAGGGAAACATGTGCGGACTGGATCAACAACAAAGAGGACCCGAACGACCCCGCGATAAGAGGAGAGAAGGACCCCAAGACAGGACACAAAGTGCGGATCAAGAACCGTGCGTGTGGTCTGTCTAGTACACAACTCTACATGGTAAGGACCATGGTAGAGAGTCTGATATCCAACAAGGCAGCTAACAAGAAGACGATGAAGAAAGAGATGGATACTCAGCATTACACCGAGCTTGACCGGTTTTACACCAGGTTAGGAGATTGTTCAACTGTTTATGTTTAAATTACTCAGCTTGTACTTACCTCATAATGTTCTGCGGTAGATGAGACGTCATTTTGTTGCGACCGTGAAAATCGCCACACTTTAATATAATAAGATATTGGTAGCCTGTACAATAACTCTTATAACAGTTTACGTATTGTTCTTTTTTTCTCAGATCGTATTTCTACAAAGACCTGCTAAACTTCGGGACAGTGCTGAGTGACTGTTCCGACCTGCCCCAGTTCTGGTATCGAGAGTTCTACCTCCAACTGGAGGACAAGATCCAGTTTCCGATCGAGATGAGCATGCCTTGGATCCTCACCAGCCACATCCTCGAAATGGGTAGGTTTGTCGTGTGAGAAGGCTAGGGAAAATAAAAGTAGGATCAATATTCATGATATAATTACAGGCACGGCAGGATCCAAACCAAGTGATTCACCATCATGTTAAATTTTGTATTATTTTGATTACATCATACTGTTACCGCGAACGTGTTGAGATCTTATTTGCGAGAAGTTAGCACTTAGCACAGATACCTCTGTCTGTTAGTAGAACTTAAATCAAGACTTTGGAGTAATCACGTTTACGTTTACCATATATTTGCTTTTCAAACTCCTTAAGTTCCCATTTCCCAAGGACCTCTAGCAATTAAAAGTTTACCACATTTATCAACTCAACACTCGTTATGGTTCTGATACAGTGTTCATCAAAACTTTGACTTGTTAGAAACCAGCCTAAATTCACATTGATACGCTAAACGAGTGACTTTGCGATAATCCGTATCTTTAGAAAAACACCTTTTTAGTTTGTGTGAGCAGACTATTATTTTAGTTTTTGTTGAAGCGCAGAAAACACCTCTATGTTAAAAACAGCTGCAGCTGATCTATTCATGCTAGTGGTGACCTTGATTATGATAGCAAACTGCAATAGCTGAGATGTTAATTTCAGCTGTTTTACCTACAATATAATAGAAATATTGCGAGCTCGGAAAACAACACTGTTACTGTTTGTTTGACCGATGAGGCCTTGTTTTTCATTTACAGTCTGTAAAAGAGTGTTGAAATTGTCTTTTCAACCAAACATTTATATCAATTCCTCCTCATCTTTACCTGTCATAGAACACCCGCTTAATAAAGTGCGGTGGATGGATGACCATGACCAACACTTGCCCCGTGAAACTGTAAGTTTCATGGCCGTTTTAAATAGTTTGCTTTGAGTTAGATACCTATAATAAGACTCAAAACAATGTAATTGTGTTACAATGTAAAGCGTACCGACGATGTATTATTGCAAAGTCGGTTCAATCATTTACATAAAAGATTCGGCAGTAAGAGGCACTGACACTGATGCCCCATTGTCAGGCTCAATAATTGTCTAATTCTTCCCTCTATCACTTCCCCCCTACAGATTGTTTGTCTTTGTTAGAATCCCATTAGCCGACACCACCGAGCCATATTAAATAGCTAGGTAGCAATCTTAAGCAGCTGTGTTTCCCTACGCAGCCGCTCTCGAGACTGCAATACTTATCGGCATTAATTGTTGGACCGAGATTTTTACTGATTTAGTCTTATTTATTACGCGATGCTAATTAAACGTACAAAGTTATAAAATACAGGGTAAACACAGGTGCTACAATGTTTTGACTCTTTATTTTGCCCTACTATTAGGATTTCTTGCTACGATCTTGTTGTTTACCCCACAATACGCATTCCTTAATTGTTTTGTTTACCTTAATAGCCCGTTCTGAACCGGTAAATGAAGTGATGGACGCAAGATTGTTGTTAGTTTCATTTGCATTAGTAATTCTGCCATTTTACCAAATTACCGCTCGGAGAGCTGATATCGATAAAGAAGGTGAGTATTTATACAACTATTTTTTTACAATATTCATACAATATTTACTAATCGACTCAAATTGAAAATCACCTCAGATGCGAGTAATTTTCTCTTTTCAAGTGATTAATTTAAAAAATCTTTAAGTTTCTTGATTTAAAGCTTTTGAATTTCAGCTGATGAGGTTGTAAACGCTAAGAACTGTTCGATAGTCGAAGTTACAAACGAAGGTCCAATATTCTTAAGAGAAAAATGCGGAATATACTTCAAATGTCCCTGGTCCAGCGTTTTTTACACGGAGAGAAGCCTCATTCTTAAATTTGGTCTCGAGTGCAACCACAGATTTTCCAAAATCTGTCCTAACGACGAGAGATCTTATCAAGTTTGCGGACATTTGAAACCCGAATGTATTTGGCGGCAGCAGAGCGAGGACATGTTATGTGGGGACTTCATATGTAAGTACAAACATTTCCCGGAAAATGAGAAGTTAGATTCTGGACCTCGTCTGACGGGCTGGGTTAACGAGGTACATGCCATCTGCAACGGAAAGGGAGATTGTAACAACACGGACTTGGACGAAACACTTTGTCCTACGATTGATAACAAAAACGAGATATTTAGGTGCGATGGGAACTCCAGAATCCCCATCCCAGAGTCTGCAAAATGTGATATGAAGTGTGACTGTCCGCGTTGTGACGATGAAGCCGAGTGCAACAATGTGAAATATGGAATATATTGTGACACTAAATCAAGGTCTGAAGGAACATACATTCATCCCATGTATGTGTGTGACAACGTAAACCACTGTAAAGGAGGGAAGGACGAAAAATGGTGCGGATCGCAAAAATCCGTGCGACAATGCCTTCCGAGTTCCCACTTCAACCGGCCAAACATGAAATTCAGGAACGTGTACCCCAATCAGATCTGTGCTGTTCCGACGGGCCCTCCCACGCTGTATGTTTGCAGTGACGGGCTGGACCAGATAAACTGCACAGACTCTGCCCGTGTGGCCATGTCTTGTGAAATGGGGGGATACCCCACCACGCTGTCTGACTTCGCTCTGTGCAGGGGGTACGATCTGTGTTCTGACGGCTACAACAACCTCTGTTCGGAACCGGAAACAGGCTGTGTAATCCACAAGAACCAGCTGTGTAACGGTAAGGATGACTGTAAAGATGGGGCGGATGAGAGGAGCAGTGAGTGTGAGCTGATGACTGTAAACTCCAGGTGTACTCGCCGTGTTAATCCCGTTCTGGGACGTGGGAATGAAAACGTTACCTCCGGTGGTATGGCCATGCCCGTGTCATGGGTCATGGACGGTCACAAGGATTGTGTTGATGGGATGGACGAGGAGGAAGATTTGTGGTTTAAGTGTGGAGACGGTGACAGTGCCAGGTACAGAGAACGAGGTTTAAACAATTCGTGTCAGGAAGTTTTCTTGTGTCCGGGCGGCGGATTTATCGAGTACAAAAACCTCTGCAAGAGGCAAGCCTTTTGTGGAATTGAGAGTAGGATTTGTGAAAAGTCGAAAGGTGTGGTTGACACTCCCAAAAACGTGATAAGCAATAAGAGTGGAACTGATAAACATCTTGCCTATTGTCTCAGAGGACTTGGCACCTTGTCTTTCTTTATTGGATCTTGTGAACAATCTCTTTTTGAAGGGTCCTCCAAGGACGTTTTAGGTGTCACAAAGATTTCGATACGTCACCCCTCCGAATTGGATTGTTCCAATTCCTTTGGCGAGCTCTACGTCTTTCAGAGCTGCCTTGGTCAATGCATGAATGCAACGTGTCCTTTGATACCTATCAAACCTTCCAGCTGTGCCAATATTCCGTCTGATCAGAGAATTTTCAGCTTAACTAGAGATTCGCAGCTGACGATTGTCCGACGAAAAAACGGTTTAACTAACACTTACTTTAGCGACTATTTCGCTTGCAAGACCGGGTCTTGCATTCCGTACTCAAAAGTATGTGATTTGTCTAATGATTGTGGAGACTGGAGTGACGAGAAGGAATGTTCAAACCACTTCAGCTGTAACAAGGGTGATATGGATGAGTTTGTTCCTCTATCGTCTGTTTGTGATGGGAAATTCGACTGTGCTGATTTCTCTGATGAATGCGGGGAGTTGTGTGACGCCAACAAGAAGAAGCTCTTGCCAGCAACGACGATGCGGTCGATGGCTTGGATAGTTGGGATTCTTGCCGTTATCTTCAACTCCATTTCAATTATAAGGTTTTCCAGAAGGGTTTGTCAGAGTTCCTCCTACCAGTGTAGACTTGATAGGATTCTTATCATGCTGGTGTCACTAGGAGATTTCTTTATAGGGGTGTACCTGTTATCGGTGGCCATTGCAGATCTGATATACTCTGACGACTACTGTGAACAGAGGTTTTTGTGGCTGAGCAGTAACTACTGCAGTGCATTAGGAGTACTCAGTACACTTGGATCTCAACTATCCTTGTTCTCAATGACGGCCCTCAGTCTCTCTCGCGTCTCGAATATCAGTGTCTTGATACCCCAGGATGGCACCTCCCTCAAAGCTTTCTGCAAGATTGGAGCTTTTTCTATGACACTGTTGATCCTCTCAGGTTTGATAGCCGTGGTCCCGCTTACACCTTTACACGAGGATTATTTCGTGAATGGACTGTACTATGAGAACGTGACATTGTTTACAGGCATGGTTGACATCAACACCCACAACAAGGTGCTACAGATTTACTATGGACGTTTTAAAACTCGTCTTCAAAGCTGGAGATTTGTCCGTAAGATGACGAGTGGGATGTTTTCCAGTGACTACAGCAACGTGGGCGTCAGGGGTGACAATGTGGAGTTCTATGGTAACGATGGAGTTTGTCTTTTTAAGTATCTCGTGACGTCATCAGATCCTCAGAGAACGTTTTCTCTTGTTGTTCTTGTTGTTAACTTTCTGTGTTTCCTGTTCATAACGGCCTGTTACTGCGTCATCAACATCAAAGTACGACGACAGAGTAACCGTGTTGCCGAACACAAAACCGTCAAACAACGACGAGTGCAGCGAAAGCTTAATGCCAAAATTTCGATCATAATTTTCACTGACTTCATTTGCTGGATTCCGTTTATATTTGTTAGCCTGCTTCACTATGGTGATGTTATAGGAGCCACCTCCTGGTATCCAATATTTTCCATCATTATTTTACCGATAAACTCGGTTATAAACCCACTGCTGTACGATGATGCCGTTGAGCAGATTATAAAAAGGACTGTAAATAAAATACCATTGTTGTGCGAACGTGCAAAGGGGTATTTGAACTCCTACAGTGAAACTCAGCTGTAATTAACATATTTTTAAACGACATATTTGTAGTGTAGTTTGTAGTGTAATACGAAATACTATTGTTCACTGGTGAAATATTCAAGGTCGTCATTATTTTATTTTTAATTACTGAAAGGCTCTAGACAGTTGTAACCCACAAAATTATGAAATAGAAGTTCCATTAAGCCACCAAACAATACAGCTACCCACAAGCAAATTCATAAATCAAATTATCGAAAAAATGTGAAAATGTCTAACTTATTTAACGTCAAGGTTCAAGGCAAACAAGAATAGATATTTGGGATATTTAAGGGCCTGAGAAACAAAAAGCACAGGTGTTTAGGACTCTGATTCAGTAAATACTCTTGCTCCGGTCACATGTATATTGTATAATATGATTACTGAAAATTATTTTCCGCAACTGTGCACGTTGACTACTAGCTGTAATTCAAAGCTTTGGAATAACATCATAGAATTCTAATTTAAGACCAAACTTTGTTCAATTCCAACAATCCTTGTATTAGTTAATGCCAATAACTCATCAATTCGCCTTCAGGAGATCCGAGTATGATGGAGTACATACTGTTCCCTCTTGACCTGTACAATGATAGTGCCAACTACGCTCTCTCCGTCTTCAAGAAACAGTTTTTGTACGACGAAATCGAGGCTGAGGTTAGTCGTTCAGAGATTAAAACTTAATGTTTGTGATAGCATTGATTGTTATGAATATTTAATCATTCTATTCTGATTTTGATAACGTAATTGCCCTTTTTCAATAATTATAAAAATATTTGATTATTTTCAGGTGAACCTTTGCTTTGATCAGTTTGTCTACAACTTATCAGACAACATCTTCAACTACTTCCGACAAAAAGCCTGCATTCTCTTCCTCGATAAGAAATTCAAGGACGATGTGTCCAACCTAAAGATCAGGTAAGGAAGCTAAAGATTTGATTTGATATACCCTCTATTGCAACCCATGTTAATTAATTACTTCTAAATTTGGAACCTCGTTAATTGAAACTGTGAACAACATTGGACGTTTAAATCGGACCGATTAAGATTGCGCGCCGGCATATAAAATGTGTGCCTAAATCGCGCAATGGGTCCTGTCGGGGCGCAATGGTTCCTGTAAAACGTCGATGTTAATCCTGTTACTTTTAATCCTATCAATAACGATCATGTTGCCGCAGGATTCCCAACTGTCAGAGTAACAGATACGAGACGATTCTCCAACAAAGACACGTGCAGCTGTTGGGACGATCTGTCGATCTTAATCGTCTCATCAGACAGCGTCTTGCTATCGCTATGCACAAGAGCATAGAAGTAGCTATCACCAAGTAAGAATACAGTTATAAAACATTGCAAAAAATTTTTAGTTTAGATTTTTGCTTTCTTTCGGAAATTATGTCTGGCTTGTTTCCTAATATTATATAGATGAGTTAACTTTAGTAACCATCTTCTAATCTTCAGGTTCGAAACCAAAGACTTGACGGGTATTATAGAATTACAGTCACTTATCGGTATAGCCAAGCTTACATATCAGGTGAGAGAGCAGTTACTTTATCCAGCAGATCAGAGTTTTAGCATTATCCATCGGCAACTCTCTAGTTCTACGTCTGAGTTCATGACAGGCAGATGCCATGTTGTCAATGTTGTCATGGTAACTAAGCACTTGAAAGCACCGTTAATGAGAGTAATCTTAACAATCCTGATCCCAATCATGAGTACTGACATTCACTTTCACTTCTAGATGCTGTCCGAGTATGTAACTCTCGACTCATTTGACGACATATTCCGACAAGCTAACGACAGTGTCAAGTCGCCCTGCGGCAAGATTACCATGCACATATACGACGAGCTGAACAACGACTTCCTTCCTAACTTCTGCTACAACTCTTCAACAAACAGGTCTTTTGAGCTTGATGGGACAAATACGATGATGTCCAGACTTTTGTTCCCGTCTTCACTAGTTAATTGGGTGGCAGCCTTCAAAGTCCTTTGCTTTGCTAAATTGAAAATAAAGAGACTACCTACTTGGAGACATTGATAATACTTATATAAAACTTATAAGTACGATAATATCACGTGACATTGTTTCCCAGGTTCGTGAGGACTACGATGGCCTTCTCAGAAGCAGTACACAGGGAGTCACACAGTACCCTCAAGGGTGTTCCCGCTTACTACACATACGTCCCCAAGGTCAGTATCAAAACTTATCGTTTTTAGAACCATCATTTTACTTTATATTATAGCAAAGATAAGATATAATATGAAGTTAAGATATGAAATAAAGATGTAAAATTATATGAAATAAAGATATAATTGATATGAAATAAAGTAAGAAAAATACTCCAGAAATCACGTAAGTAAAAGTCTATGTATTCTGAAAACTTATTCCCCTATCCAAAAACTGCACGATACTCGCAGCAAGTCTCCAAGGGGTACGACCACATACACGAAGTGTACAGCATGTTTGTAGGACAGCCCCACTTTGCTGCTATCATAGACCTACTGGGGTACCAGGGCGTGTCCCTCATCATTGAGGGTCTTCTGGAGAACGTCAGAAACAAGGTCAGTACTCAGTGTTAGCGTTGCATACATCATACACTTACTTAGTTGGTTGCAGGGAAACGGAGAAGAAGTATAAACTTTAGTGTAATCGCAAGAAGTAACGAATGCATTCGTTGGTAGTTAATTAAAGTGGTGATATTTCAGCAATCACAGTTGCCATTTTCAAACCTAAAATGTTGATAAAAACGGATAGTTAAATATTCTAGTAAATTACAAAGTTAATACTATAAATCAGAAAATAGGAAAATTTTCCTAGTTTATACTTACTTAGTTTTAATCTTACATACAGTTACTTAGTTTCACTGCCAGTGTTAGTGTTAGCTGTTCGTCTCTCTTTTGAATTTTTAATTGTTTTTACAGCTGGGCACGAGGACTATTGGTTGTTATTAAACTTTCATATTTTCTTCTAATTAAGATGGAATTCTTGTTTGACTCATACCATTTCTTTACAGTTGACATACACGCTGCTGAACTATGTACTTACGCTGAAGGAAGGCATGCCCCCTGAACTTAATCGACCCCGATTTGAATATGGACCCATTGGTAAGACTGGGCGGGGTGACCTGTTAACCATCTATTTACTTATTTATTATTTCTTGCTAGCTGTGTACTTGATGTACACGGAGAACAATTGAAACATTTTCTCATTAGGTTTATAAAATGTCAAATCGACGTGTGTTAAAAACTATCGCCACGTGATGTACTCCTTAATACACAACAAATATCTCAGGAGTGTTTGAATTCTACCATACAAAGTTGGAGAGTATATTCAGATACTCTGAACTGACTACAAATGTTTTCCAAACAATCAGAGAAATCGGAAACTTCGTTCTTTTCACAATGATCATCGAACAAGTCATGGTACGTAAAACAAATAAAATTCAGTCTGGTAGTGGTTATATTTAAACCAATCTTATTAATTATACTTCACATTAATTTTTGCAATTTCGTGCCCGTATCTGGGCTTCCTCGCCCCATCGTTACCTGATGAGTAAGCTGATGTGTTAACCGCTTGACATTGTCCGATTTACCACACCTCCCCCAAACACACATACCCCTCATAATCCTGCAAACAAACGACCTTAATCCAGTCAGTCTGACCAGATAAACGACCGCGTTAACGATCGAGTTAACAATGACCGTGTGGGTTGTAAGTAATTTCTGTAACAAAACATCCTGCTCGTAGCTCAGCTCCATTTCCCAGTCTCCCCTGAAAACTATCACGTTCTTAGTTATCGTGTACACCCAAACTGGCAGATTGAAGAAGATGTAGGCTGCTGTTAGAAAGAGGATAGTGATGGTGGCTTGGCGTTTCCGGCACTTAGTTTCGCTGTTTTTGATGGTGGAGTTAGAGTTCCGTAACTGATAGCAGGATAAGCAGCAACTCAGTACTATGGGAACTGCTGGTAACACAAACTGTACTGTTGTAAAGAGAAGATAGAGAAAACTAGCTACAATCTGATTCATCTCTATGTCATTTAGTGCCCACCCACAAATCAGATGTATGTCGCTAAACTTGTACCTCTTCCCGAACCAGAAAGGGATAGTAGACTGCAATGCCTGGAGTAGAGTGTAAACCACAACCGGGGCTGCTATTTGTATTTTCCGCATTTTACGTAGAGGGTAGATAAGGGAGAGTGTCCTGGAAATGCTGAGGACGGCTATGAGAAAGATCGAGAGTCGAGGAGCGATGTTCCAGAGCATTCCATGACAGGTGCACACTATAGGGTGTTGCAGTAAAGCAGCGCTGCCCCCTTTGAAAGCAGTTACTGCACTGAGGAAACTTAGTCCGCATATTGTGATGTCCACTGAGTTGATGCAAAGGTACAGAAATCTGAAAACAGAATTGTAAATTGTATTCAAATGAAAACGGTAAAACAAAAATCTATTTGTATTTCTGTATGAAATATATTCAAGCGACGCAAGTTTTTTGTTAGAAGTTTAACCCAGAAAACTAAAATTAAAATTGATGGGTAAACTGTAAGCTAAGGAAATCAAACCTGCTGTTAGAAGCCTCCCTCTTGGTAAGGAAGTATACAAGAACTAGGACATTGAGACCAGTACCAAGAACAAACTCTAGACTAAACATCGTACCGTACAGAATGTAGTGATATTGCGGTAACATGGGATGATCCGCCGAGTGAGCTCCGTGATCTTGAGATGTTGATGTGTCCATGCTGCTTACTGCTGAGGTGTAAGGATACTATCTGTAAGAAAATAGTGTATTTATTCTTCAAATTGGAAGTTTATATGGATCTACAGCCACAAGTCACAACACGCAATAATTCTTAATACTACACTGTCCGATAATGTCCTACTGAAAAATCATTTGCGCAGCCATCGCCCCTAAATACTCAAACATAGTAACGGTTATCAACTTGACCTAGCTTTATCATTGATTCCACGTGCTATAAAATAGATAGCTCAACATGGGTAGGAGAGTTATTTAGTTAGATGCTGACCAGTTTTTAGTTAAACACGTGCTAGACTAAAGTAACGTTATTAGCCTCAGTCGGTCCGAGCTCATAAATCTAGTAAGGTAGTAGATTCCACAATATGTCGTGGAATTGTCCAAATTTAGTGGAATTGTCCGAGGTCCGAGGAAAACTCGATCAAAGTTGATGGGAGTGTACTAGATCAGCTTATCAAGAAACTACCTTGTGAGAGCCAGAAAAGGAACAAAGAAGCCATGTAAGAGTTGCCAGACAACAAAATCACAGGATTAGGGTCAGTTTCTGGTACTTGTCATTCCTCCCAGACTGGGAGTCCCAGTGCTGTTTTTCTGGCTATTTACTTAAAACGATCAAGAGAGCATTGGCGCCGGATTTTTGAAGGAGCGCAAATCGCCATTTTCAGTTCTTTTTTGTCATTGGTTAATAACAGCAATTTTCTTTTCCTTTGTCGCCAAGTCTTTCGTTTTATCGTTGTCTCCAGTCTTTGAATGATTCTTACCTCAAAATAGCTTTACCAACAACACATATAATTAACTATCGACATCCGTAGACTTAAGATAACTTGTCAGAAGTTTTGAATGAGCTTAGTGCTACCGATCGCGCTTTAGAAACAGTTTAGAAGGGGAAATTCGACAGCAAGTTCAATTGTCATTGTTCAACTGTCGAGCGATCACGAGGTCCGCCTGGTACCACAGTTCTATAAGCTGGTAGGTGGTAGCCCGTGAAGTGTAAAGAGGCTAACTATGCGGCCAACTATGAACGCCATCTTGTAGGATTATGCCCGGGTGGCAGGTCGCAAAGCCTGCGTTCAGTGAAAATGATGGATCCACTTGAAGCAACTACCAAACATTTAACATGACAACGAAATATTATTTCAAATCAACAGAGGACAAAGCTTATTTCATTTTTATTTGAAGTAGTACAAAACGGTTAATTTGTGGATAAAACAGCGGTAAGCTTTTTTTGAGCAGTTTTTATCTAAAACGGATAGCTAAATGCTAATTATACCAAAATTATACTTCACAGATATGTAATTTGGAGTGTAACTGCTCTGTCGAAACTACACATTCTATTACCGGGCTAAGAATTTATCATGGCTGTACAATAAAAGAATTGGACGGTTTTGCATATAATACGCGACCTCTTGCAAATTATCGACAACATAACACTTCCTACGTGTACGAATTTTCCAGATGTTTTCAGGGTAATTCCAGGTCTGTGCCTTCGTTCATTTGGGTGGGTATGAAGGAAGCTGCGATGTCTACAAAACAAACGGCAGTAATTTTTGAATAAATATGTGGTTCACACGGTAGTTATCCACCGCAGGGTTCGACAGCTGGTGATAGCAGACCGGAACCAAAAGTCGCAGAGATTAATCAGCGCCAAAAGTCGCAGAGATTAATCAGCGCCAAAGATAGGAGATCGGTCGTGACCAATATAACCTTCATTTCAAATAACAAATTCCGGGTCAGGTTTAAGTTAGTGGAAGACTTGCTAAATTTAGTCGCGGCGATTGGATGTCAACAGTTTTAAGTTGTAACGGAAACTACTCACCCTCTGTATCTGTAAAGATTAAATTCAAGGATCCACATGAGCAGCTTGGAACATCTGTCCAACTCAACTGACGTACTTTATACTCAAATGGGACAAAAGAACTTGAAACTTTGAAACCTCGTTACTTGCTCTCTAACATTTCGGTTCTATGTCTGAAATGGAATATAGGTTTAGAAAATTTAATTATCGAATAGATTTCATTCAGCACATAGCGAAGTTTGATAAAATCCAAATCAAATTGTTAAAAAGTATTCGAGAATATTCTATACGATACCACTATTGTCTACAATTACGTCCCTGCCCTTTTTCTACCAGAATGTTTCAACTTGCGTAAGGAATATGGATATGTAAACGTTTGGATAGGTTGTTCTAACTAAGAGTTGGCACTATAAAAAGGTTCTTGAGCAAATGTTCTGAACGTTTACTCTAAATTCAAATCTGATGAGATATAGCAAAGCAGAGACACAATAAGTCTCCTTACTTTTGATCAACGATCATCCAGTACTGAGCTTGAAATAAAAACTTTTCACAGTCGGAAGAAGAGATTATGGACCTGCTACAAGCGTCCCCCTTTCTCGGGATCATGCCCAGACCGGTTGTTAAGGACGAACAGAACGAGGAAGTCCGGGCCATGAAGGTGGAGGAGAAAGTGAAGAAGATGGAGGAGCAGTATTCTTCTCTTGTCCTCACTCAGATTGAGAAGACTGGAACGCCTGAGGTGAGAGAGATTTTTTATTAGTTATTTGTACCTTCTTGATTCTAGTTATTCTGGGTCCTGGACAACTCGCCCAAAAGTTATGAAATGTACCTTCCTGACTCTAAATTATTGATAATTTTGTAGCAAAGAAATATGTCTTCATCGATAAATGTACAGTTCATCTCGCTGAGATTAACATGGGATGCCAGTAATTTACCTTTAAACATCTCAGCAAGTAGACATTGCCCGAGACAGCATGCAGCTTGCTAAAGAGCGACTCTGCAAGAATCTCTCCATCTTATCTTACGTGCTAGACAAGTTGAGATCTTACCTCTCGAACGAGGGTTGGATCGGGGATAATCCTCCCAACGGGGTGATGTGAGTTTGAGAAATTTGTTCTTATTTCACTTTCTGTTGATACCGTCTTAGTCGACACTTCATGCCTCACTGGAAGTAATAGATGAAAATAATTCTCAGATTATTCTAATCTACAAATTATTTGTTTTATGGTTTTTACCATTACCACAGGAAACAAAATTATAAGAATTTGACCATTCTTGCATTACCCAGCACCTGAATATTTATGCATTACCCATCACCTGACTATTTAAGCACAAACCAGCAGAGAATGATTCAGTTTAACAGAACATACCCTCACCGTCACGTGACCTCTCCTCCCCAGGTATATGGACGAGTGTAAGGAGTTTCACCGACTGTGGAGTGCTATGCAGCTCTTCATTGCTATGTCCCCCCTTATGAGCGGAGCTGGCTCTCAGAATTCTAACGAGTAAGTTTTCGTTATGAGGACCGGTATTTAGTCTTGAATGTGAAAAATATTGTAATTCTGAGCTGCTGTTATCTTTACGAACATCGTCGTGGATTTTGTTAACAAGCGATTTCTGCAAAGAAATGAATCAAGAGTAAAGATGTCAGCACAAAAAAAAGTGTGATTTCCAACCCTAACCTACCTCCAACAAGGTTTCATAAAGGTCGTAGAGTAAGTGCCCCCAGCAAGGGGGGCAAGCTTACCAAGGAGAAAATCCAGTTCAGCCCCGGGATGGAGATAGAAAACTGTCCCCCGTTAATGTTCAAAACGTAAGATATACAAACCTTGTCAATCTCTGCGGGGGATGCCACCTTAGCCTTGTGATTACGAAGCATTAAACTCCTCCTACATCACTTCGGATATATCTGTCTGAATAACCGAGCCGCCGAGCAGATGTTTTTCAATAGATACCGATTTTAAACCTTTTTCTCATGATCGGTATTTACATTCTGTTAAACTTCTTGCACCTGATTCAAACCTTGTTATGTGGCTCATGGAATGTTAACGTTACTTTACCATTCGTATCATGGATTACTTTACCACATTTTGGCAAGGCTATGTGGCTGATTGTTCACCGTGAATATGATATGATGACGCTGAATCCGTGAAGTGAAACGAAATGGTTGTGGCTGATGGTAGAGTTGGTTGGTGATGTACTATGCCTGTACTTGTACTTGTACTTGTACTTGTACCTGTACCTGTACTTGTACCTGTACTTGTACTTGTACTTAAACGTGTACTATAATTATACTTGTACTTGTACTTGTACTTGTACTAAAGTTGTACTTGTACATTGGTTTAATTAATATAATACTATGGTTAATTAATACTATGGTTAATTAATATAATACTATGGTCTTAACACCCTCAAATATTGCCTTACAGTCTAGAAAAATAGAGTATCGACTGAAAGCCTGTCAGTCTTCATACTCACCATCTTAGCTCTCATCCTATTTCATTATTCTAAAATTTAATTCAACAAAAAACAGCTGAAGAATGTCAGATTACTGGAGGTGCTCTATCCTTTAGTGTCTAGTCCCTCATAGAATTCTTGATAGCGAAGCGTGAATATATAAATTTATTGTCAACAATTATTTAAAATTTTAATTAACAATTGATTAAAAATTTAAGAAAAGTATACTTAAAGCGCTCTTATCTTGTCTGTCAAGAAAAGGAAAGTCGCCCCAAACTTCCTTTTCATTTCGTCGAAAGAGTGTCGCGAATTTTAAGAAAATTGATCAAAAAGCAATCATGCCATTTAACAGTGTTGTACGCCGCCGTATTATAAGAAACTCGGCGGCGTTTTCCCAAAATACCCGGCGGCGGCGTACGCCGGCGTCGATAGTTCCGAGTTATTCTAAATTTTTGTGCCCTGTACAAGATTAACGATACTATTATATTTTAATTTCTGAGTGAAGCGAGTGATACACATAACTTTGAGTAAACTCATGCTGATCACAATATACAGTACAAGGAGGTGGGTAACGTTAGTAAGCTCCTCTTGCGATGCACAAACCCATCTAAAAAAGACTTGTACTCGTCATCGAGTGATACAGAGTATCCTAAACATTAAAAGGTTAGCAATTAAAAAACTATCACACAATACAAAAACAGAGAAGACATGCAGAAATAGCTTACAAGAATTTAAGTGAAAACATACATGCCGAGCTACATGCAGAGAAATAAATGAAGGGGAGCAATCAATCAAACTACAAACATATGACTATGTAAAATTTTCCAAAATTTAGTAATGATCTTAAATCTATAACTTCTAATAAATCTATCGATATATACAAATAAAATTCTACGATTAAAACCTTGTTTACAAAGTTTATCAATAAGAGTTTTAATGTTATCTATGAATAAATCAGCTGTATTATTAGCATTAAAAATTCGAACTATTTGACTATAGAAGGTACCATACGCCTGGTTTACAGGAATATTGCCACCTAGATTAGGTAAAGATATAACTTTGAAATCAAAATCATTCCTTTTATCATACAGAGTATACTTAAATTTATTACCTAGTGCTTTAATATCCATGTCAAGAAAAGAAACATGTTGGGCAGAACTGCCTGTAGACTTAAGTTCCATCACATTAGGATAAATATCAGTATAAATATTTGCAAAATTACCATTATCATTTAAAATCAATAGGTCATCTATGTATCTGTACACAAATCTAAGAAGTCTCATATCAGAGTCTCCTGTACTAATGAGGTTCATAACATATTTGTATTCAAACACAAATAGAAACAAATTAGCTAAGTCTGGGGCACAGTCAGTACCCATAGGCACACCAATTATTTGCCTAAATAAGTTACCTCTATATTTAACATAAATATTATCAAGAAGGTATCCTAAC
>JH152689.1:7464-30524 GCA_000226015.1 Mnemiopsis leidyi | reverse complement strand
TGTGGGACACCAGAGTGAACAGGAAGCTTTGAGGACGTTTGTCCTCCGATGACAACCTGTTGCTCTCTCCCTTCAAGGTATGATTTAATAAATCTTAGCATTAGACCATCTACCTTAAATTCTTCTTTAAGCTTCCTAAGGATTAGATCATGTGACACACTGTCGAATGCCTTTGCAAAATCAAAGTAAATTATGTCAGTTCTTATCTTATCGTTAAGATTAGTAGCTAGATCATGAACAAAAGGGACCATTTGTGTGACACATGACCTGTTATTAAGGAACCCATGCTGTCTGGGGTCTAAAAAAATTGATTTATAATTATAGCCAGTAAAACATTTTCATTGAAGTAAGTGTGAGCTATCGACCCTTAATTATTCATCGGCAATTGCAATGAAATTTCCGATTTCACGCCGCGGAAAATTACCGGCGGCGGCGGCGTACGAAAATCACGCGGCGTTCGGCGGCGGCGGACAACACTGCCATTTAATTGCTTTGCCTAATACAGATTTACACTTAACTGATGGCAACAAAATAGAATAACTTACTGGCACTGCTCGTACACCGCGGAAGAGAGGACCAGACACCTCCAACACAAACAATATTCTCGTCTCCGCGGAGAACAAACGGGGGCGCGCATGTCACACTGAGTGATATACCCGACTGATCTAATGTCATGGGAAAGGTGCTCCAAGCAGCGGAATTTGTAATGACTGGAGGGTCACATATTGTCCCTGCGGATATCGATTTTATTGTAATTACAACTACTTCGTACCGATTCCTAGTTATCTACTTAAATCTCGACATATATTACTGAATATTACTAGTTTCAAAGACAAGTGATAAGAAACCAGCTGCTACCTTTTTCAAAGCCGTATATTGTAACCTCTGCAACGTTCATTTCATTAGGGACGTTGTCCATGTCAGTCAGTCTAACAGTTTTGGCATTTACTCCACCGCAGTCCACAAAATACGTTTCGTCAGCTTCACTCGCCTCTCCCTCGAAACCTTCCACACCGTCCACTATACCACATGCCCTTAGCAAGGTCTCTGCTGTGTTGAACGCTTCAACTTTTGTATTTTGCAATCTTCTCGAGCAATTTCCATAGCATCTCAACCTGTTAACAATAGCCACGACCCCAATCTCAACATCAAAGGCGACTGAGAGTTCGATCCACGGGGTTTCAAAAGAGCTATTGGCCGTTTTTGAACGATAGAACGTTGTTAAGTTTTTGTCGTGAGCTTTAGCTGGTCCAACTTTGATGTAATTGTAGTTCAATGAAGTAGAACTGGTTATCGGTAGCTCCGTTTTCAGTTTGCTTTTGTTCATGTCTTGAGTCGAAGGATCTGCAAATGTTTTCGTTATGTCAAAATGAATTTCGGATATTGCTTAAGCTATAGAATTTGAACTCTTTCCACATAATATCAAGTTAGATTTCCGAACCTGAATAAAGTTGTGGGAATTGAGTTCGTTGTGACTCGTGGTGGTATAAATTCATGTGTAATTAAATTAAAATGTCACGTGCAACTTACCTAGAGTGTAAACCATGACTTCTGCTAAATTAAGGTTGTCTTTTCTATCTAAATGTAATGTCAATGTGGTTCCAACTGCATCGCAGTCTACCCAAAACAATTCTTTTTGATGTTCGGTAAAGCTGATGGTCCCACAGGTTTTCACTAATTTGCGACCATTTATCAGATCAACTTTTGTACCATTTAATCGGTTTATAATTCTTTCTTTTGTGTCTGCATCGAAGTGGTCGCCAGGTTTTCTGTTGATCAGCAAGACTTTGTGGACATATTTCACTTCAAATCCTACTTCAAGAAAGGGATTGTCCAAATTCTCAGTCACGCAGCTCGTCTTAAGATTTCCGTCATGACAATTTGGTGATTGGAATTCTTCGCTATCATTGTTAATTGCTTTCGACATGTCAGAATTTGTCACGTTGACTTTCACTGAATAAAATATGTCATTTGCATGAAAACATTGCACATTTACGAATGGGTTTACGTTGAGTCGTTATTTAACCTGAAGGTGGAGATGTAAGTTCTCAGTTTTAAACAGCGACAACTTTAAAAAGTAATCTCTGTTGATATTTGTAGTTGTATGTGAAACGCACGTTTTTGCTTTATTAAGCATGCTAGGCAACAAGCACACGGTGCGATTGCTCCGACTCCACAAGTTGGTTTCGACCAGATTCTTCAGGCAAAACTCAAAGTGCCTTTTCGCTGAGTGTAAAATGTTGAATTACGAATTCCCCTCTCTAAGTTGATTCTCAGCTTATTCTTGAAGCGACTTCATGACTTACCTAGCCCGAATATCCGTACTTCAGCGACGTGAATATATTCGTTGTTCAACTCAATAACCAGAGACGAGCCCGCTTCATTACAGGATACTGGTATGAGCAAAGAATCTAGATTATCAATCGTACCACATTCCTTCCTGAGGACGACTCCCCTCATGAGCTTCACTTTTGCCCCGTTTAATCGATCTCTCAAAGCCTTATTGCCGTATCTATTGACAATGTGAACATGTGACACAAAACTTTCCTCGAATTCCAGTTCTAGAGTGTTTACAGTTTCTTTTAGTGTGTGGCTAAATGTGCTGACGTCACCATCAAACGCGTTTTCGGCTTGATAAATGTTGTGCTGGGAGGACTGTTTGCCTGACTTTATTTCGACTCTCTCTGCAAAGTAAATAAAGGCTAGAACTCAGATCAACAAATATCAGTGTTAGTGAGAAAACTAGGAGAATTCCAAAAAAATAAGTAGACTGTAACTGATAAAGATGTCTGACTTTGTTGAAACTGCTCACAAATTTTCTGCAGAGTTCAAATAGTGAACACCTATCGTAACTTCTAATCAATTTTACTTACTTGTGTTTAGGTGAGTTATCAATAAAGTCACCAAACTTAGTGAAAGTACTAATGCCATTCGCCCAACCGCTCTCTTCCTTTGACTGTTGCTAAAAAAATAAAATGTAGATTCTAATTTTTCATATCTTCCAATAATATGATCGTCCAAACACGAAATTTAATCTTGATTAGGTGGCTGATTGTGATGATATGTCAAATGGTAGAACGTTAAGCAAATGGTAATGTTAAGCAAACGGTAGAATGTTAAGCAACTTTTAGAACGTTAAGCAAATGGTAGAACGTTACTCGAATTGTAGAACGTTACGCAAATGGTAGAACGTTCAGTAAATTGTAAAATGTTACATGCATCATTACAATTTTCGAGATGGAAAGATTAAGAATCATGCAACAGTAATGTAAAAAATGATCTATAAAATTTTTTTAATCATCATTTCTGGTTTTATGACCTTGTGCGGTTTAACTCACAGCGATACAGATAAGAGCTGAAGTATAGTATGCAAACAATAAACATATTCAACTTTCAAGACCCGTATCCAATGTTTTAGAGCATGTTTTAGACACATAGCGGAGACAAAATGGGTTGCTGCTCAAGGCATGAGCAGAATGTCTGGGGTAAAGACACGAGACGTCTAACACGAGACTTCTAACACTAAAAAGTTCAAGATCTTTTTGTTCACACACAGACTGCGTCTGATGAGTCTCCCTTAGAGAAGAAGACTTGTAGAAAAGCTTGTATTTGTGCTGCGTGCTTTAGTAAAGCACCTGCGGTAAACAAAGTTTAACTACTGTTAACTCGTGTATAGTACTCATGGCTCTGGGCAGTGAGCGTGAGCGTCTGTTAACGTAGGCTAACGATTTAATGGCATTGAAATCCGGTCCTTAAAACTCGGACCGACGCTTCCTAGTTTAACTTCAGATTTTATCATTAGTATCGTACATCCCGCTGAATAATGTTTCTAAAAATAGCTGGGAGTATGTTCTCAGACCAAGTCACTCTGTTTTCACCCAAATATAAATCTCTCATAGAGTTACGAGTTGATGTGTATAGGTTACGAGATGAGTATCAGTCCTTGGTGTATCAGGTTATCTTGATCAATACTTTAAATATTCATTTGATTATCTTACTCCTGTATTAGCGATTATCTTGACCTTCCCTAAACCAACAATGATTCCAAATTATCTTCTGCATTTGAAGATCGATCAATCCTACAGATAATGAGATTATGTTGCATTTCTGTGTCCTACAGCTATTACTCCCATCTTGTTTTCCTCCAAACAAAAAACATTTCCTCAAAAAAAGAAACATTTTCTCAAACAAGAAAACATTTTCTCAAAAGAAAAAAAAGAAACATTTTCTCAAAAAAAGCAAACATTTTCTCAAACAAGAAAACATTATGTCAAACAAGAAAACATTATGTCAATTAATAAACAACCAGATAGACGCTCGTTGGAGGTTCCAAACTTCTCTTTATCATAGAGGCATAAAATTTTATTAGAATTGTTCTGCCTTATATTCGATGTCTCATTGTGGAAAATACAAAAATAAATGGAGACGAGATGAATGTTTCTTTTAAAGAATTGTTATTTTGGTGGATTTTGTAGATGTGTTTTTACCTCCTGGAGGAGGGAGGATTGGAGCGTGCTCAGTGTTCACACCCCCTCCCTCGACATGATATTTGATAAATTATTTTCTCATCGGACAAATCAAATTTCGAAACCTCCCCACTGTTAGTTCTTTTATTTATTTATTCTAACCCGCAGTATGTAGTCAAATAACAACTTTATCTAAGGGCACTATGCTTCACAGTACGCTAAACGGTGTTTATTTGTATGTAAACAAGTATAGCTGATGGTACATTGTACAATGTACATAGAACAATGAACAATGTACATAATGTTTACATGTACAATGTACATTGTGTTAAAATGCTGCTATGGCTAATTTATCAGCACTGTTTGTAGACATGTACAATGTACATTGTATCTATTTGTCTGTTTGTCCCATGCTATAAGTTGAATAAGATAAAATCTAAATGAACATACCCCTGACAGTCTTCTAAACTGTTCTCCTACTATATCGTTAGAAACACGTTCTACCTGTGACTACAGAGACACGCTAAGTGGCAAGTTCTAAAACTGTTTGTTTTACAGAGAAATGTTCGGGGAGGGACTCCACTGGGCTGCCCTGACGATAATCACAATTCTGGGACAACAGTACCGCTTCCATTCCCTCGACTTCTCCTACCACTTGCTCAGGGTATTTGATGAGAAACCTAAGGATGGCATCTCCTGTGGCATCGTAAGTTCTAGAGATAATACACTGATAACAGTAGTCTGGCCCTATATCATGATGAAATGTTGGGAATTATATTGAATTATATTGAATTATATTGAATTCATACTTAGTTACAGTCAATAAATTTCGTATCTCTTAACAATGTTTTACCAAAGACGACCTGTCCGAAATTTCAGAGCATCAAAAAGCTGGTGGACCGGATCCGACACATACAGCTGATGAACAACAGGATTTTGAGCGTGCTGAACAAGTACAATTCTAGTGACGGCTCCGTTACTTCCATAGTTCCACTTGAGGAGGTGAAGTACTTCCCTCCCCCCATCCGCAACATCCAGTAGATCACATCATTCATCATCTGATCACATCATCTGATCCGGCATATCGCGGTTGTTTCTGGGTGTTTATATGATACTGATGCAGACGAACGACGGACAATATTAATGTTGATGGGTAACCTGCGAAATATTGGAATGGACTGGTTTTTGAACCTATTTTTTTTGTTTTTATAGTTTGTGCTAATGAAAGTGCGATAATTTTGTGAGTGCCGTTTGAAGATTAAGTTAAGTAAAATACGCTTGACATGCATGTAGAAATCTAGACGTCTGTAAGCGCCTGCAATGTTTGTCCCAGATAGTAACGGTAGAAATCCAGTAGAAACTGACTTTGGTCTCACCCAAACGTTTTAATTTACAAATACAATCGATATAAGCTTCGCTGTTTATATGAACATTTCAAGTAATTCACAATTCTGCAAGTTTTATTCACTGATCTAGACCCCACAAATGACAAGCTGTGTAAACTGTAACGTATATTATGTAAATAAGTTATCTTTGTTACGTAGTTTAACTTTGAGAATGATTTTTGTATTATTTTAAAATATTCATTTTACACTGTTAATTTTAAGAGGAAAATTTCACGTTCAATTTTAAAACCAGGTGAAAAATTGGTCACGTCAATTTTCGTTCCAATATCCTCGACTATCAATCTTTGTTTTAAACTAATTTAGTTTTGTTGACAATTTTATTGGAATTTGCAAGAGTTCGCAGCTGAAGTGTTCATGAACAATGAACATGAACATGAACAATGAACAATGATGAAGTTCTCTATCATCTAAGTACAATGTTAAGATTTAGTTTGTCCATTGTCTGATACTGAAGTAATATTTGACTTAAATTTGAATTTTAACTTTCCTCAGCAGTTGACAAATTTTATTACCCATATATTAATATCATGTCATAAAAGTTAATGGAGCTTGAATTTGATTTGAACTTGATTTTATTATTATGCTATGGTTATTTTGTCACACTCACACAATCGAACTTGAAGTTGCTTTGGGTGCTCAGTCTTTGCAGCAGAGATCGAACTCGGAGATGACCTTCGACCGTTGAGAACCACGTTGAAAATAAGCTGTAAACGGGCGTTGCTTGTAGGTTGATAACCTACTGTCGCGGCCATCACGCGCTGTCACGCATTTCTGGCCTGGCGAAGAAATTCTAGACGCGCATCGCCCGTTAAGGCGTTGCGCGTCTAGGATTTCTTCACCAGGTTATATTAAGTTAAACCGGCGGCGCAATACTACATACTAGTTTAGCTTTAGCTGCGTGAGTCAGGTATCACCGCGACAAAGCTTTAGCAAATAACCTGGTTGCTAGTAAACCAGTATCTTGTATCTGTTTGACAAGATTATATACCGTTCTAAGTCTAAGTCTAACGAAACGATCTCGTTTCCGCGCGGCCCGGCTCCAAATTCGGACAGGTCGCCAGCTTTGTCCGACCCTTATTTGTTATTCAATAGAATAAAATAACGGAAGTGGGGAGGGTGCAGGTGCGCGCTCGCGCTGCTGCATACAGATCAGCACATTGTCGAGATGTTACCCGACCCGCGCGCGTCTCGCAGTTTTCTGCTCTCCTCCGTTAGAACGTTAGACGGATATCATCTCGTCAAATCAGCACAACGCCAGCTTTGTACGGCAGCGCGCACCCTCCTGTCATTTTAGTCCCTCTATTCGCTTCGAATGAGGGTCGGACAAAGTCAGACAACGCCAGCTCAGTCGCTAGGTATGAGCGAGCTTGTCAGACGTTGCCTGACCCCCGCGCGCAAGGCAAGAGCGAGCTGGTTCACCTAACTGCACTTGCAGGTGCTTACGTCGCGCGCGGCGGCTGCTACTGGTGGCGCGCGCGCCAAAAGGGCAAGCGACCTGTCCGAATTTGGAGCTGTTTACGAGCTATACTGTAGTATACTGGTTTCTAGCAAGTCTAACAACGCAACGTGCAGTGCCAGTAGGTTTTCAACCTATTGCTAAGGGGAAGTCAACATAGCCTAACCTGGGGACCTCAGGCTAAATGTTGCTTTGCAACGTAGAGAGAGCTTTGAAACGTAGAGAGAGCCGCGCATCGCCCGGTAAACATAGCCCTGCAGGGCCCTGTGACTCGCGCTGCGCACGCAACAAATTTACCGGGCGCTGCGCTTGCTGAGGTACCCAGGTAACGAAAACTCAAAACGACTGTTTATCATTACGTTAATGCAATCGTATGTGATTAAATTATAACAATCAATAATCGTAAATACAAGTTAAAGTGCAACATACACTATGTACATTTAATTTCCATAATTGATAAACATGGCGAAATATTTGCATACGGGGTTATTCACAAATTAAATAGAATCACCTGGATTGTTCAGTTTAGGCGATAGAATGTATTTCGATTAAAATTTTGACAAGAAGATGAGGTTTGCCCTCACAATTTTGAATTTCGTGATACTGATAATGATATGTATGAGGGCGACCCCTATAAATGGGTACAGTGAACTGTGACACTATAAGTCTAGTCCGCACAGAAGACCTGGACCAGAAAAATAAACACTTTAAAGCCTTAAATGTTAAGTTAACTGTTCCTTGTCTTGATTTTGAGGTTCCACTCTTTGATTATAGATATAAACTTAAAGATACTTATAAATTATGTAAGTACGTCTCGAATTGATATTAGTATTACTGTTGTTTTTTTTTTTTTTTTTTAAAAAAAAAGATTACTGTGTTAAGTCTTTAACAATACGGTCTGGTCAATCTTTTCAGCGCATAAAAAATAATTTTAAAAAACCTCCGAAAAGTATCAAGATAGAAAATCAGAATGTAAATTTCCGTCAGAATAAAAAACAGTTTCAGTTTTATCTCACGTGTGACCCACTTCACAATAGCGCCACCGCTCGCCACGCTTCCAGCTTCGCGGCAGCAGGGCTATGCAACGTGTAGCAAGTCTAAGTTGACTTGCCTTATGTCCTACAACTACATTCTTTACTTTAACCTCTCTATTTTGGCTGCAACAATGTGGTAAATTCGCCGAGGGCACCAGCCAGCTTTGTCAGCTTAGCCTCGTTTTCCTTCTTCAACTGTTGTGACTGGTGAATGATTAGCCGCATTTCTCGCTCCAGACCAGCGATCTGGTCTTTGTAGCTGTCCTCTCTGGAGACTGATTCTTGGAGTCGCTTATCAGCATCAACTTTCTGAAATTGAAATTTGAGATAACACGATGGCATTTGTATCTACCCGAGTCTCAATTTAATTTTGATGTTAGTGTAGTTCACATAATGACATGATTTTCAGTGTAAGTCGAAATAAATTCAATGGCAATAAATCCAAATTCTAACAGCAATAATAATAAAAGCTTGGATGATAACAAAACATGAAAATAGTAAAATCATTTTGAATTCAACAACGTATCATTTTTAAGCAACTTGTAGTTGTACAATGTACTGGTAGTAACAAACCTGTTGTCTCAATTCCACTTCATGAGCTTCCTTCATCGCTCCAATCTGCTGCTCCAACTGGAGAATCTTCTCATTTTCTTCCTCGACATTCTTCCTCCACTTCTTCTCTTGTTCCAAGTGACGCAGTGACATTTCCTCCGTCGCTCTGGTGAATTGAGTTGTTAACCTAAATAGTAAATATAGCTACAGTGCTACATATTGAGTCTACATTTTTCTTACTAGAATTTTTCCTCATTTGAATTTTTTTTAAATTTAATCTTTTTTGAAATTGGATAACGTTTTTGCCTCAATTGTTCATTTTTATACACCACCTATTTTGAATAGACAATAGGGTGACATCACGCACGTACGTTTCGATGCTTTAAAACAATAACCCCGAAGAAAGACTTACGCGTAAAAAAGTCAATAAAGAAACAATTTTGGTAGTATTTAAAATTTAATTCGTTCAAACGAAATTTCCATCATCTGATAGTTAAATAGGTTGAATTTTTTGTCTGATCTTGATGAATTTAGGCAGGGCTTTTTTACTAAGACAATTCCTTCCTGAACTTGGGAATGATCAACCGAACACTTTGTGATACATATAAGTTAAATCAGAGTCAGAATCTTCACCAGACAAAAAACTTCCTATCGTTTTCAGGACAAGCAGTAGAACAATGTTTAGTCACCCTAACACCCGCTAACATACGATCTTTAGAGAACCCAAACCTACTGTCACATGACATATCTGAAAATGCAAACCAGCCAATTTCTTGATACTTTCTCGCACATTTACCCCAGAGTTTGTACCGATACAAAACCTTCTCTCCTATCTTGATCTGTACCACTCCATCTTTAAGAGTAAATTCCCAGATAGCTCTAGATCCTGGTCTAATTTTGCGTATAACTGATGGAGATTGACAACTCAAACATTCAGTCAGAGAGATTAGCCGCAAGCTCCAGCGGAAGTAGCCGATCTTATCTCCGTTTCTATCATACAGAACGACCGTACTGATACGTCTCCAACCGAGTTTTGATAAAACTTGTACTCCAAAACCTGATTGGCCCACGTTCTGTTTAACTTTTACAGCACACTCCAAATTTGAACAAAATCCACACTCAGAAGTCCAACAATTGCAAGTCGGGTAACGTTTGTAAGTTAATAGAGCAGCCAGCTCTTTGCTTGAAGAAGTTGGCTGAGAAGTTGTTTGTTCCTCTGTTGTTACTTTTTCTGTTGTTCGGTAATTGAGAGCGGAAGGAGGGGATGAAACCATGAACTCACTCTTCTGTCGACCACGAATATATTCCCCGGCCATGTATTTAAATACGATTCTGTCGATATCAGCATCGCCCAGTTCTCGACACTTCTCCGGCAGCCATGGCTTCCGGGGATCCTTGTCGCTTTCTTCGAAATGTTGAGAAAACTGCAACTTTCCATCGCACCTCAACTCCACATGATCCTGGAGGAAGTTCCAGCTCCAGACTTGTTCCCTCCTCCTGTCCGCAGGGAAGCTCCTATAGGTCTGGTATCTGGCATTACACTCCCCAATAGCAACATCAAACCCTCGGTCGTACTTAATAGAGTTCCAGACGAGCCGTCCGACCCGGTTGTTCCAGCTGTTATAGTACAAAATCATCATCATCGTCGTTACTTTGTTCGTTCTTATCAGTTCCGCGTAGGGAGGGTTAGTGTCGTAGTTATCTGGGAGATAAGATTTTACTTCCAACACGTACTCCCTCAAGGGGAACATCACTCGTTCAAAGTCCGTTTCAAGTTTTTTCCATTGGGTTAAGGAGGGATCAAGGACAGCGGTGAAAGAGGTGCCAAGCAGTACCGAGAAAAGCAGAGTAATCATTTCCCTGAAACACATAGGTTCCGAGAAGCGGGCAGGTTATCGGATCTTGAAATCGGATTGTGTAAAATTTGGGTAACGAATTAAGGAATTAAAGCAGACAGCAAAAAAATCTTTTTCGGTGAACGGAAAGAAGGGCAAAAACCTCCTGCGACTCGATATGATAAGGCAAACCGACTAATACAGATATCAAATTTTAAGCACTCTTCACAGAAATAGCATATCAGAACAATGGGTTAGAATACTATCATAAACCTATAACGAATTACTATTGGACATGGCCGCCGCCGCCGATATAACGGCACAGCTGTTTGAATCTCTATCTTGCCGCTGACAAATTTTTATCGTCGGTGCTGCAGCCTAATTTTTAACTTTAATTCAGGTGATACATTGAATTTTAATTAAGAGTCACGTCCTAACTCCTACCGGCTACCAATTGATAATTCACCCCTAAATATTATGTCCAAGTCAGCTGTTTATTGATCCTACACAATTCTTTAATGTAATTTGAGAAAAAGGAAGTTTCTTTCATGGCATGTCCTTGATTTGTCGTCGCTGTGTACACCACCAATGGGAGATTTATGGCAAGCGCACTAGTCTGTTATGACAATTAAAACGTTAATTTAAATGGGCTTACAATGCAAAAAAGCAAAAATTGTTGTTTTTATCACTATATCAACGAGCCTTTTGACGAAATATCTGCAGAACAATACAATAACAGTGAATAAGGTTCACTGCGTTTTGCATTCAGCAGAGAATCCATAAGTACTAAAGATATCTACCGTGTTAAAAGCGAGTGAAAATAAATGTTGAATTGGATCTTTAGTTCTTTTAAATTTACGGAGTCTAATCAACTTATATTGTCCGCAAAGTAAAAACGTACTCACAAGATATGATGGGATGAGGCTTATAATAATTTTTGCATTAGTTGGATTATATCCTAACAATTAAATTACAGTCTTGGCACCAAATGAGGGGGGCAAGGCTGGATCTATATAAAGCATCTGATCTAGTTTTAGAGGCGGCGATGAAATTCACCCTCCTTTCATTCGTCTAATCATCTCCACTAAAATTGTTTGCAGGATCATTTACCTAATTCTGCACATTATCCAATGATCAAAATAATTTTGAATTGCAGAATAAAATCCAAGAAACGCAATCATCCGAAAGAAGGTTACGGGCTGGTATAACGTGACATGTCCCCCATATCATTATTATTAGAGGAAATTTATTCAAATCTTTGCTTTATATCGTTCTTTACTTCATTTCCTTCAGTCCCTTTGAATCGGCAATAATTGTGTCCCAAATGAAGAAGAAGTGACAGAAGACCAAGGTAAAATATTCCAGGTTACTTCTAACAATGAACAAAGATTAACTTACTTCTCAACAGTACTTAAGATGTCAATCTTTTCCTGCCACTGTTGTTTAAGGTCTTTGTATTTTCTCTTCAATAAGTCGCCCTGCAGATAAATAATGTGTTTGTAGAAAATGATAATTTGAAAGTTATTCTGAAAGTACATACTCTTATATTACTGAACCTGCACTGGCAAAGATTGTGAAATCAAGTGACTTTGAAATACATACTTCTTCGGTAACATCCTCGAATTTTTGCAGGATTTCTTCCCTTTCCTCCTGACAAGAATTCAGAGCTTGTCTCAGTGCTTCAACTCTGGTCTCAGCATCTTCTTTCTCCTGGTGGGAAAAAAGTGTTGGGTTTCAGGTGTGTACTAAGTAAATACTTGCACGGACATGATTTCCACTGAGAGCCAATTAAGAAAATTCGTGCCGAGTCCGGTATGATGAGTCAACGTCGTTTATCCAGCCGAATGATATGGATTATTCCTTTTCCTAAATAATGCTAGCTATAATCTGTATAAGCTATAATCTTGATAGCAAAATAACCTGGGAGATGCCGGCGATTCTTTGTTCAAGTTTCGTTATATCATTCAGTTCTTGCTGGTTGTGAACAATCGTCTGTTTTAGTTTTGTTATCGTGTCCATCGCATCTGAGGAGGAAATATGCTTGCAGAGTAATACGATAATTGTCCAAGGGATCATAGGACCAGCACGAAATCCTCTAAAATTCGTAGAGCGTATGTATTTCTACTTTCTAGATCAAAATTGATCATTGAACACACTTCAGCCTAAAGTCATATTATATATGTAGTTAGTGTACGAACCGTTAAGTTGGTGTTCTTTAATCCGAGATTTATCCGTAAGACTCTGCAGCTCCTCCACTTTTTCTGATAACTCCTTTCTCAGCCCCTTTATTTCGTTCTGTAACGCTCCTCTGTCCAGCGCTAGTTGGGAACCCTGGGAGGGAAAGTGTCACAGCAAAAATACAAGTAGTGTAAACAAAGATCTAAAATTGAAGTCCTTATAAGCATTTCCTGTGATTCAGAAAACTACACATTTCCTCTAATAACTACAGATTTCCTGTACATGTACATGAGATCTGTAGTTATTAGAGGAAATGTGTAGACTGTTTATTTGTACATATCCGTAACTAACCTGCTCCGCGAGTTCTCTAGACCACAGAGTCCGTTCAGCACGTAGACCCTCTATGACTGACTGAAGGGCTTGGTTTTCATTTTTCAATGTGATGTTTTCTTTCTGGAACCCAGTCAATTCCATAACCTGTAAAACGGAACTATATAGATATCCTTTACCGACTCATCTATATTCTGTATTAGTAAACGTCAAGTTTATGATTAAAATGACGACAAAAAACTACCAATAGATTTATAAACTTACACTTTTGGTCGATTCTTCCAGCTCCTTCTCCAATGCTGAGATTCTCGCTTTACACTTTTCCTCCATGTCTGACCGAGATTTCCTGAGCTTGTCAATGGCCGTGCTCTGCTCAACAACGCCTCTCTTTAATTTCTCGATCATACTTAACTTCTTGGTATCCTCACTTTTAAGTCGTTTAACCTCGTTTCTGTGGGATGACAACTCGCCAGATATTTTTGTGAACGACGAGTGGAGCTGTTCGTATTTTTTGTTCTCCAAATAAAGAGCAATTCTAAATTCCTTCTCAAGTTGAACATGTTTCTCCTGCCAGTTCTTGGCTGAATCTATCAAGTTTTTACTCATCAGATCATGTTTCTGACGCTCGTTTTCCAGAATCTCATTGGCTCGTTTATTGAACTCCTCTCCGTGTAAAGGAACAAGATTCCCTTTCTCCCTGACATGCTCCTGTTCTCGTGTCACTATCAGCTCCTGGAGACTCTTCACCTGGACCTGATGATCGTTTAATTGGTGTCGGAGTAGTTCGCACTCCTTGCGTTGCACCTGCGCCTCCTGGCGCGATTGCTGCAGGGACAGCTGGTGTTGCTTGATAGTGTCACTAGTTGAACTCCTCATTTTCTCGATTGTATTGTGCAGATTCTGAATTTCTTCCTCACGTTTCTTTAACTGCTCCTCCTTCTCTCGGGTAATGTTGACAACATCTTTGTGTTTTTCTCGATATGTCTCAAGAAGATTGGCGAGTTTCATCTTTTGTCCTTGTTCCTTCATTAACAGGTTTCTAATTCCATTAATACCAGCTTCGCTGCTTTTGTTTAAAGATTCATACTCCTGAATAGCATGTTCGTTTTTAACCATTTTATCGGACAACTCAGCAATGTGTTTTTCGCTCTTCCATCGTCGTTCTCTTTCCGTTTCCAGCTCGGCTAACAACAGTTTATTTGTAGATTTTAGTGATTCAATATTTATCTGGGCCGCAGAAACCTCAGGATCTTTTAGGGCATCTAGATTCGAGGCTCTGGTTTCTTCCTCCAAGTTTGTACAGTCAGATTCTTTACTGAGTTTAACTGGAATTTCTTCCTCTCTTATTGCTGTCAACACTTGCTTTATAAGATTCGTGTAATCTGCATCTGAAGGTACTTTGGCATATTGGGAATCGGACTTATTACCCTCAAACTCGACTCTGACATTATCATTTTCTTTCTCTGATTGAGATTCGACAATACTTTCCTGATTAGTCACTAAAGATTCCTCTGAGGATAAATCGTGTTTAAAATTCTTAATAGCCTTATCAATGTGAGGTGTGACAATGGGCTGTGTAGATACTGAACAGTCTGTGGTTAGTGACTCTGAAAACGAATCGTCAGTTCGAGGAAAATCATCGATAGTTTCCAACTGAGGCATGCAATCACCGAACGCTTTACGGTAGTTGGAGTTCTGACAAAGAGGATTGGAGTGAAGTGTTAGGCGTTTCAGAGTGAGGATCTTTCTTATAGCACCAATAGTTGCAGGAACAGAGTTTAACTTGTTGCCGTGCAGGAACAGCTCCTCAAGTTGAAACCTCTTCTCCGCAAATTGTGACAACGTTTTTACTTGAGTTAGCTTGTTGTAAGACAGGTTGAGGTGTTTCAGTTTGTACAAAAAGTCGAGGCTAGCCGCTACTTTTATCTGATTGCAAGACAAATTCAGTCTTAGCAGAGATTCGCACGCTTCAAGACCAGATATAGTGACGATTTTGTTGGAGGACAGATCAAGTTCTTCTAAATAAAAACAATCGTCTAAGTTGGATATTGTTCTGATATTGTTGCCATGGAGATTTAGAAATCTTAGCTTCTTGGCATGGACTCTCAGAAAGTTAATCGTGTCCATACTTTGTACACTTTCTGCTATCGCCGAGTACTGTGCCATAGTTCATGTAATGACCTGAAAAGTTGGATTGAAAATAGCTAGTATGACTTACGATTAAAGGTATTTGGGGTTCGTATCATTGCTAATTTAAAATAACGTTAGCTGTTTTAAAAAATATCGCGATAAATCAATGAAACCCAGTAGTTAGCATAAAGATTTATTAGCATTAAGATTTTGTTAACAAATTTATCAGTTCAACAATATAAGATATAACGAACAATTATCTACAAAAATGGTACAACCAAAGTCAAATTTAAAGTCCAAAAAATGTCTGAAACATAAGTATTGAAATTAATTCTGAATGGAAAGGAGCTACCCGAAACACAAGCGTCGAAATTTTCTTGTACCGTCTATTTAATCTCAAATATGCACAAATAAATGTTTGTCCTTCCCTCGTCGAAAATCTAGAATAACCAAGCTACAAAGCTTAAATCGATTCATGTCATTAGAAAGGCATAAGAGAAGCGAGCATCACGATTCCCATGAACAAAGTAAAGAGAATAGGTAAAGTTAGAAATCCCCAGACGGGCCACAGCGCTATGGTAGACACAACCATCCCAACACAGCCGAACAGAGTAGCGACGGGAATCAACGCCGGATGTGCATGGGCCGACCAGTCCTTTTTACCCCTGATATATGACATGTATACCACTAAGTAAGCGCCAACTGACAAATTAACTGCTATCAAGCCGCTGCCGACTTTTAACAGATCAGTCTTAACGCGAGCATCATTAACCACCACGTTCGCGAAGTCTGTGTAGTTGAAGACAAGCGTGGCAGCTATCATCCAGAGGATTGTGTGTCCGTTGAAGTTTGATTTGTTTCGCGATAAAACTTCGTCTATCGCGTTTCTATCATCGTCCGTTAGATTGTTTATGTCCGGTTCATCAGATGGAGTGGCTTCGGGAAGTAATCGTCTCCTCACAGCTTCGGGGGCCATCCTTGAAAGAAAAGAAATATTAAAATAAAGAGGGGGCATAAATGATAAAGCGGTTGTGACTTTATCCGCTTCAAGACAAATATTATTGGGGTGAGAGGAAAAGTAAGTTCAGCTAGTAAAACACACATGGACTTTCAACAAATATTGAACAAGAAATGCTTTGGGATCTTAAAAAGATCCTGTACAATTTTCTCAATTCCTTCCCACTAAAAAGTCATGCAAGGGGGCGCTGAATGAAGTTCGAATACCGTGGGAAAATTGCGCCGCGCACTAAACAAAATGTGAGCGGTATCTTACTACCAAGTAAAACTGAAATTGCGCCTCCCGTTTTGTTGGGACACGAAAGTCGGCCACAGGCGAAATCAGAATGTTCCAGATCGTTACACTTACCATGGTGCAGCAGATAAAATGAAAACAAATTTCACTAAAATCTACCTGTGGAACTTTTCAAGAAGCAATATTTAGTAGTTGCATGCAGAAATTAATTTACGAGCAGAATAAATTACTAAACCAGCATTAATTTCTGACAACACGTCCATTTCAGCTTAAACTAATCAGTAAGTTTCATTGAGCTGAATGTTAAGATTTCATAAAAAATCGAATCAAAAATAAAAATCATTAACACAAAAGTGAGAGGGCCGGAGCTCCTGAACTCCTGATTAAGATCTAAAAACGCTCAGTTCCACCATTTCTTCCCCAAAATCCCACCAGGACTCTTTGCTTTCTGTATGGCCTCTAACTTTCGACGGTTTTCTTCATCGATGATCTCTTGTCGCCGTAATCGGTAAGCCTGTATTGGATCGTCCAGTTCGGTATAACATTTAATGACTTTTCTCAAGTCGGACGGTCGATCTTGAGCGATGACAACGAGCATGTCCGCCAAGTCTATCAGATCCATGTCGTCATCTCCAAGCCATTTGTTGATGACAAGGGCGTTTTCGGGCTGACACGCCACTGCTTCTCTGTTTGTGTCAACTAATATGACTTTTGAAAGGTCTCTGTTAAGATTTGACAAATCCTTCAGATAAACCCCTTTCTGATAACGTGTGGAGTCCCTAAACAACTTGTAAAGAATGCACATTTTAGGGTCGATAGCTTCAATAACCTCAACACAGTTCATGCCAACATCCTGAGTAAAGATAACGATCTCGTAATGTTTACAAAGTGACTCTAGAAATATGTCGACACCTTGGCGCTTCTTCCTCCGCCACCCTGCAGTTCTGGTGTAGGAGGAGTGAACCAGCAAGTCGTTAAGTTCTATAAGGAGGGTGTAGGGTGCTTGGTATGGGGGAGGCAGCAAATCTGGCAATAACATTTCCTGAGCGCGCGGCTCAGTCATGTACGCTAACCAGTCTGAGACTTTAGACTTGGCGCGCGCAGGGTATTGTTCAGTCAGAGGCAGATCTACAAACTCGTCCTCTAGGCCGTCCCAGTTGTAACCGAGCGCAAACCCTCCAGCTGCCCCAGTCGCCAACAATCCTCCGCCTATTCTGAACCCTAACTTTCCCCAGCTGGTCCCTTTCTTCTGCTGAGGCTTCATGTAGTATTGTGCGGTCTGAAGCACATTTGGAGTTGTCTTGTTCGGCGTATGGTGTGACGCGAATTTACGCAGCGCAAGTCTTGATACCAGTGACATCGCCTGCAAATAAAGGGAAATTTACAACTTGATTGATGGTTATAATAGAGCTCAATGTCAATTTAGTGCACCCTGTTACAACAACAATCAAGTATCATTGATAAAAACGTTTTTTCTAATTAATTTGGCAGTCAAATTTTTGAAATAGAAACATAGGAAAACGCATCGTTTACAAATTAACGGATGATTAACATCACCATAATTTTAGGCAATAGGTTCGGAAATTTGTCTATAAAATGATTCATTGCTAAAAATTTATTAAAATGAACATGAAAATGAATTGATTGAGCGTAAAAAGCATTGGATTCTTCGTAAAAAGTTTGTCATCAAGATACCTACTGATAACTTAACTGGTCAATATGATTGTTGTCAAAATAATAATTTAATCTCACTGCTATACTGCTAACCGGGCAATAATCATTAACTTAACTGACTAAATATGACGTTTAATAACAATCCCCACAAACACCCGCATTTCAACTGAGAATGTCAATCAGAGTTCAGTGATAAGAAGATAAGGTGTGGTAAATATGACCTATTATAGTAGTTGTTGAAAGTATTAAAATATTTTTAAGCCTAGGTCATGACCTATTATAGTAGTTGTTGAAAGTATTAAAATATTTTTTATGCCTAGGTCAAGTGTTGAACTGACTATTTCGTAAAGACTTAGTACACTTAGAAATTATTTTTTATGCCATGTGCTTTAAGGCAGAGAGTTCAGACAAAGTCTTCACAAATACAGTCCGTCAAAGAATTGGCTTTATCGAACAGTAAAGTACCATCTATATTAAGCAATACATATTTTACATACTTGATTGTACATCAAATAACGTTATATGATTAAATTCTAATGATTCTTTCCTAACTTTGTGCTAAATAATTTTCATGCTCGTTAGATAAATATCGTTGTACAAATATGACAGTACAAATATCGCAGAAAAAAACCTTGATCTGCAAACGACCACTGCACGTGAACAAACACAGTCAATGGAGAAGTAACTAAGCAAATAATCTATAAACAATCGGGTCAAATTTCACGCCAAATTGGAAGACTAGAGAAAAATAAAGGATAGCTTGAACAACTGAAAGTTAGGATGGGTGATGAAAAGAAAAAAAGGACATCTCTTCAGCATAGAACAATATTTACCATTAAACTTTAAAGTTACAAATATGAGCTACAGTAGGCTGTAAACAATTGTTTTCTCTAATACCACTCATGTGACCAGGACATGTGACCCGAGCAGTAAATGACAAGAGTGTTATTACCATCCATTGAGAGTGTCGGTCAACAAATCATATCTTCGAAAATTTATAAACAAGACGAAATTTAACTTTGTACAGGGTGCGAATAGTTCTCTGAATTTTCCTTGTCTTCATCTACCACGGATCGGGACATTTTCAAGGTTACAGCTGGCTTTTCTTCCTCTTGCGGAATCAACATCAGCTCCTCGCCCGACTGACGATAAAAAATTATTTAAATTATGATTTGCAGAAATGAATGTTCAAAACACACTTCACATGACATACTTGACATGACATAATTCACATACTTCATATTCGCGACGAATTGGAAAAAGTTCCAAGAATATTTTATTTAAATGCCAGCAATTCAAAAACTCGGAATATTGAACATACCAGATCTTTGCCACCCAACTTCTCGATAGCCTCCAGTAAGTTCTCGTCAACATGCGGCTCCATCTCGACCACTGGTTCCCACCCTACAAGCAAGATGGATTTTTTAAATCGTTAAGTAACGTTTTTAAACAGATGCAAATTAAATTAGGAATTTAAAAAGACAAATTCCTGAATTATCTACAGAAATACCACGTATCACTTATACGCAGTACCAGGTTCATTATAGCTTTGTTAAAGTAAACATATTGCATAGCTGTTACATACCAACAGGAGGGGAAGAAGGGGGTGAGATAAGGAACTGTTTTGTGGCTGGAGGTACGTCTAACTGTTTCTGCTCTCCAGCTCCCAGATACGTGTGTTTTAGACACAGCTTAGTGTCTGCGTCAAGTGTTATCCCGTTCAGCTCTTTCTTGCATGCAACAGCGCTTCCCTGATGTAAGGTTATGATAATGTACTGAATATAGAGCAGATAAGTTTATTGGAAATATTTGTCATCATTAAACTACCAGTAATGACGACATGAGTCCTAACACGTTACACTTTCTTGATTGAAATTGGAACAAAATTGACACATTGCTCACAGGTCGCTTCAAAACCTCACGACTAAAACATCTGGAAGTTACAATTTTGACATTTTGCATGCAACGGTTGTGTCCCAACACGTCCAATACTGCAGAGAATACACCGAGCACTGTCAAAACTTCCAGTGCCCAGAGTAGCACTGAAAGTACCACTGAGTACCCCGAGCTGAGGACAGCAATTCTTCACCTACCACATCGGAGAAAGTGATTCTAGCCCTGGCCAAGCTGGCAACATAGTGGATCTGGACATCGTTATCGTACACGCTAAACAGGTCTTCAAACAGCTCTCTGTCCTTGGGATCGCCCGGTTCGAGGATCCAGCGAGGCAGCTTGGTCGCCAGCAGTAGGTTGCTTGGGGTCTGTTCTTCTGCGGGACCACTTAGTCCTAGAGCTTTGAATATGGATGTGATGGTGTAACCTAGAGTAAACATCGCTGCTGCAAAACAGAGATGGGTTGTAAAGATGTTAGAAAAGTTTACATGATTGTTCGAAACGTTGCACTACTCTTTAAAACCAAAATCGGGCTGATAATGTTAGGATCTCAAGGTCTACGCTTGAAGTTAATTGCAATCAAAGATCAGTATCAAATGATTCCAATAACCGGTCATCATTAAAATACAATCATAAAAGGCAAATTAACAAATAAGATTGATCGTTTTTTACCATCGTGTAAAATTCAATATCAGTCAATTAAAGTATTAGTCAAGATTGAAACTTTTTCATAACTTTTTCACAAATAACAACATTTCAATTTCGATCATAAAACCGATAGAACAGTTCTTTGGTAAGTGATTCAATTGTGGATTGATGATTCGGTTCGACGTTTACTTGCTTTTCTGAAGACAAGTTCAAGCGTTTGGTAGAAAAATGTATGCTGAACTGTTCAATTATAATATGGGTTGTAGGTCACCCAATGAGCCTTATCTTTTTTCTCACTGTTTTTGTGGAACAGTTTTTTGTACGAATTAGTGTCTTCAAATTTGTTCTTGCTCTCTGTTTGGTCTGACTTGGTTTTACTTTTCTTAGTCTGTTTATCATTGTCTTCTGTAGGTCTTTTGTTTTTTGATGGTTTTACATTATTCTTTGATGGTTTTTCTTCAATGTCAAGCACAGGCACAGTAACAGATTGATCATCAGTCTTTTTCTTCTTTTCTTTCTTTAATCGTTCCTTCCTTCGTTTCATCTGATCAGTCAAGTTCTTGATGTCCTCTGCATTTCCATTGATAATAATTATATCTTCTTTGTTAACTTTAATTCCACACTGAAAAGTAAATGGTATAATTAAATAACAACCAAACCCAAGAAAAAGTATATAAATTACTGTACTAGAGTTTTGTCGAAAACATGCCCCATGACAATTGACAACCCAAAGCCTATGCCTATTTATCGAGGTAACAGCACTACATAGCTGAAACACTATATAGCTAAAACCCTACTTTATACCTAAATTTGTTTTAGGATAATGGTGCGCGAATCACACTTTACAGCTAAAACACTATTTAGCTAAACGTTCTTTACAGCTAAATTTTGTTTTTTTTGTTTAGCTATAAAGTTCGTGATTCGCACCTTTTGCCTAATGCACTATTTAGCTAAATTTGGTTTTAATTTAATTTTTCGTTGAAAGTCAAAAAATTTTTCACTCATCGTTAAAATATTAATGTGCAATAAGGTGATTATCATTATAACTGATTAACATAACTACTTGTAATTACTTGCATTGGACAGTGAAATCAAATGAACAGAGCAGGAAGTTCATAGGATCGCACTAGTCGAAGTTATCGACGATAGACGAGAGCCTCTCGTCGTACAACCTCCACTTCCTACACTACAGTTCAGGCCCATCGCCAAGACCCATCTTAACCTTCTTAGAGAAGGTCAAGTTCTTCTCCTTCTTGAAAGCAGTCAAGAGTCCAGAGTGTTGGATTGAAACATCCAACCAACTTCTGTAAACCATTGTGCCAACCTTCAACAAGATTGTTAATACGAGTTAGACCTGCCAAAACGGCGGCATACTGCATCCACAAAAACTTGTCGAACATCGGCACAGTGGTAAGAGTAGCGATCCTCTCAAAGTAGGACGCAAACTCATTCATCTCCTGCTCAGGGAGATTACCAACAATGTCATTGAACCAAACATCGGAGCCAGGCTCCATGAAAGAAAGAGCAGCAATGGTTTGGAACCATCTCACGAAATGCACCATTTGCTTAAATCACTATTTAGCTAAATTTAGCTATAAAGTGCGTTTAGCTAAATATTTTTTAGCTATATAGTGCGGGAATCATTTATCGCTATGAAATCGTTTTATCTCCTCTACATCTAAAAATATCTGCTGAGAAACGAGCATGCATCGTTTTTAGACCTATTTAAAATGAAAATTGTAACTTATAATGATTTTATTTACTATTTACTGAATATGTCCAACCTTGTGGCAAGTCTCAGATGGAATTTCAATCAGAGCTCTTTCAGACACTGCACAACCACAGCTCCAGTTGAACGTAAATCTGTGGGAAAAGCAGAACAATTTTACTGGGGCCATTCTTTTTTGTCGAAACATCAAATTCCAACCGAAACATAAGTTTCCAACGGAAAAATCACATCAGTTCCTCTGAAATTAATCCATGGATGCAGACAAGTCAAAACAGCCCAGTAAATACAGTAAATACAGGGAAATGGTGCATAATAAACTATTTTTTTTTTTAACTAATTGAATTTTATTGAACTTATAGAATACAATCTTTCAAATCATAAATATTTTGAAACCCAAACNGAAAAAAAAACACTCCAAACACACTTATCAAACATTGTTACCAAACTCCATAATTGATAAGGTATTGAGGGATTCAC
>JH152688.1:143652-165104 GCA_000226015.1 Mnemiopsis leidyi | reverse complement strand
TTGTTGTTCGTTGTTGTTGTTGTTGTTGTTGTTGTTGTTGTCGTTGTTGTCGTTGTTGTCGTTGTTGTCGTTGTTGTTGTTGTTGTTGTTGTTGTTGTCGTCGTTGTTGTTGTTGTTGTTGTTGTTGTTGTTGTTGTTGTTGTTGTTGTCGTTGTTGTTGTCGTTGTTGTTGTTGTTGTTGTTGTTGTTACTGTTGTTGTTCTTTCGGTGACTTTCGTTGTCATAAATCATAGTGCGACCGTTACACAAAATCCTTGTTATTTCCAATATTGTCATATAACGTCGATAGAATAGAATTCTCAATATCGGTCTATAGCTAATAACCCACTGAAAATATGCTACTTATAACTTTAATGACGCTTACAAGGCATATTTTCCAAAAAAAGATAACTGGGTATAAAGCCAGGTAGCAATTCATTGGCCGGGGAGCTGAGTTGTAAGTCGGAATAGTAAAAATGCTATAGTCTTATGGCTTTATAGTATAGTTAGATATAGTATAGATAGTATGGATAGTTTATTCTTATAGTATAGGATATAGTAAAGATAGTATAGGGAGAAATAGATGGAAAAAAGGGGGAAATAGAGGCGACAGGAATATGTAGGTCGGTGTGCTCCTTTTTCATTACATTCCATCGATCCTTCATGATTTGTTGACTGTACAGTTCAGGATTTGTTTCGTATATCATGTAATGTTTGTATATGTATTATTTTGTGTTTGATGGCTCGCAGAAAGGCCAAATGTAAGTAAACGTACCTCATCTGACACCTTGTAAGGTAACGAATTTAAGAACTTATAAATAACGTTACGTTTATTAATTACGTCACTTTAATGACGTTACGTTTATTAATTACGTTACTTTAATTACGTTAAGTTTATCAATTACGTTACGCATAGGCCAGTGCAGGGGGATATCGGGTGGAAATCCGACGTGTTAAAAATAGAGATTATTTGTTTATTTCTCTTCCTGCAATGACGATATATTCACACAATGTAATCATTGGTCACACTTACAAGACACACTTACACTTCTAATACACACACGGAACAGTAAATAAATGAATTATAGACAAATTTTGCTACTTGGAGTTTGGAACACTTGAATAGCTTTCTTTTCGCTATTAACATGTACATTATCTCACTGTTATCATAGTTTCATGTCACGTGACATCAACATTATATCATGGCTTATATCATGGCTCTTCACTTCTTTAGTACCTACACAAACTACGAGAATATCTAGAGGTGAAAAGTTACGTAATGTTGATAAACCGATACTTGAATTAAAGTGACTGAAATATCTAAATATGTTTGAATTATGTGTTATGATGTGTTATTGTGTTACAACAATATGTTACGGTGTGTCTCTGAAATTATGTGTTAAAGTCCTGATGTTATTCCTCGGCCACAGGGAACGATAAACAATATTATTGTCACGACAATCACGTGACCAAGGTACATCAGTCACGTGACATGAACCACGTGATTGTAGCACAGCTCTGTGATTGGACGGTGGGAACAACAGTCCCGTTTACGTGTGTTTAGATGATGTCAGAGCTTCAGAGATCTGATATCATAGTGTAAACATGTTAACAAGGTTGTTACTGGATGAATCTTATTGCTGAGTGTTGATGCACTGACACGGTTCAATGTCACAATAGACTGGGACTTGTAACATTTTAGTTACACTTTTTAGTTGCACTTTTTAGTTACACTTTAGTAAGTTAACCCTTTTTAGTGGGTCAGTATGGCTAACATCTGTTCAAACCTGATAAATTGATAACACCTTGCAAATATGAATGAATGGCTAATGTAATCATGGCTAATGTAATCATGGCTAATGTAATCATGGCTAATGTAATAATGGCTAATGTAATGAATTCAAAATTAACCCCCAGCTCGCGACTTTGAAAAGAGTGTTCTGCCTACATACTGTTCACTTAACCATAAAGATGAATTTTTTAAATTTCTTTAAAGTTTGTATTGTTAAGTAGGTTAATCTGAATGAACTTTATAGGAAAGAAGATGATCGATAATCATAATTAAGTAAATTGATTGTTTCACTTAAATAACTGCATTTTGAATACAATTGTGTAGTTTATACAAAGTTTTCAATTCTATTCACGGTATCTTACTGTCTTTCAAAACTCATTCATTTCTGATAATATGTCATTATTAGTAAGAAATCTGAAATAAAGGAAATACAGAAAAATGTTGGAAAAAGGAATTCGTTAAAAAGTATGAAAGTGTCATCACAACAGCTTTTGCATCACAAGAATAGTAGAATGGTAATCGCAGACAGACAGCTTAGTACAAATTAATTACCGGCTATTATGTGGACGTTACTACGCATACTTTCTACTCTTTTAGGGGAACACATACAGCAAGTATTAGAAATTAAAGTATTTTAGATAACAGTTCTTTTTCGAGGAGTGTTGAATTTACTGTTTCCATTTTATTCTACTTCTGTTCTGATTTCATTATGTCATGTTCTTACTGCCGAGGAAATACCACAAAAAGGGGTAATTCTACAAGCTGTAGCTAACACACGAATACGATAGGTAGCCTGCTTTACACTGCACATCTGCTTTACAAGTCAAACTAGTTAGGGCATGTCAGTCCTCCCGTACGGGTCCTCAGTCAGACTAAGAACTAGTGACACGACTGACTAAACTTTTGAGTTTGTGATACTTTTGACGGAGAGCAGTATTTACTACTGGTCGTGTGCACACCCCGCCCTATCGGCCCTGCCCTGGGTCTCTACTTAACACAGATATTTCGTGTCAGGCTAAAGATCGCGGTTGAAATCGGAAAATTACTTGGGAATGAGTTGCTTGCTGGCGTAAAACAATAGAGCCGCTGAATTCGTGGATCAGTGTTAAATACCAGGTAAAGTGTGGTCGTGTGATTATGTGTTTGAGTAATGAGTTGTCTGGTATCGACTATCGATTGACAAACAACCATTCTATCACATCCATAAATAAAATAAAACCTTGGATATCCATCGACTTCTGTTAAACCACAAAATATCACGTAAAATCACATTTCGTCACGGAAAATCACGTGACGTCACATTACTAACGTGACGTCACACATCACTAACGTGACGTCACACATCACTAACGTGACGTCACACCACTAACGTGACGTCACACCATTAACGAGACGTTACACATCACTAACGTGACGTTACACCACTAACGAGACGTTACACATCACTAACGTGACGTTACACACCACCAACGTGACGTCACACCTCTAACGTGACGTCACACCTCTAACGTGACGTCACACCTCTAACGTGACGTCACACCACTAACGAGACATTACACACCACTAACGTGACGTCACACCACTAACGTGACGTCACACCACTAACGTGACGTCACACCACTAACGTGACGTCAAATCACTAACGCGACGTCACACCTCTAACGTGACGTCACACCTCTAACGTGACGTCACACCTCTAACGTGACGTCACACCACTAACGTGACGTTACACTACTAACGTGACGTCACACCACTAACGTGACGCCACACCTCTAACGTGACGTCACACCACTAACGTGACGTCACACCACTAACCTGATTATTGAAGTACCACACAACCCCTCTAGCCGGAGGGTGACCGGTAGCTGTACACGTTATCTTCTCCTCCACGTTTCTCTCTATCTCCACCATGTTCGGAGCAGACACGTTTATCGGAGAGACTGAAGGGGAGAAACAGAGTGAAATTGTGGAGGTGAAAGTTTTATTGAAGGAGAGAAACAGAGTGAAATTGTGGAGGTGAAAGTGAAACCGAGGGAGAGAAAAACATAGTGAAATTGTGGAGGTGAAAGTTAAAGTGAGGCAGAGAAAAAGTAGAAGCGGCAGAGTGAACGATGAGTATCAGCTTTTAGTAAATTGTGCGATTGAAACAGAAAATTGAGTCAGCAATTAGGTGGGAAGTCGATCAGACAAGTTTCTGAAGAGTTATACTTATAAGGTTCGACTTGCTTTAAACTAAAACTTTGTCCTCCACACAATTACACTTTGTTGGGGCGAAGTGCACAAACTTTCCGTATCACGTGACAGCGATTGATCGATGGGAATACAGAAGTAAGGTAAGGCCAATCAAGATTGAGCAATGTTGGCATGTCTCACGTGATATAGGATATTTGTGATCCTTCTCAAAAATATCAATCTCAGTTTCCATAAAGCCATAATTATGATTCGTAATATAGATATTTTCCTATCATTTAATATTGAGCTTCGCAAACCAATCATAAATCGTTTTTTGGTTCACTGATAACGTTTTTCATGCGAAGCATGCTATAGACCTCTAAAGATTTCTATGTAAAAATTTGACCTCGATTTGTACATTACTGATTACTTATTTCGTCTGATTGATCTCTGAGAATTCAATCACTCATATTTATTTAAGTTATTATCTAATCAAAGTAATATATTAGTCAAATTTAATTTGTGATTTAGGAACTTATTGTGATTATGGCCAGGACCTATTCTTTATTGATTAATGAACCAGCTGTTGCAAAGTTTATAAATAACTCAAAACCCTGATCGTACAAACAGCCAGCAGCTAAATATTTCATTGCCATTAATATTAAAAATTGCATTAACATGATTGTTAACGTGATTATCAACATCGCAGGCCACACATCACGGAAATTAATTCATTCAACTTAGGCCGGGGATTGGTAAATTAGCTAATGAGCCACTCTCAAAGAGAATTTATATTACTACTTGCCACTGTGAAGATAAAACAATTCGATTCGCAAACTTGCGCACTGTTCAGAGGTTAACCATTGATCTATTACAAGCTAATTACTCAAGCTAATTCTGGGTATTTTCAGCAAAACACACCGGATTACTGCAGGAAAAATGCGTAATTTATGATCTATGTGACATTGTTAGCCGTTTTTAATCGCTTCAGATGATTCATAGGTTGGTTTCCATTAATGACAAGGAAATAATATTAACATATCTTATTTGAGAGTGATAAATGCTCAAATTCAACAAAAGCTTAACAGTAGAACTAGGATGAGTAAGCTATAAGATTTTTAATGTAATTGATTAAAGGATTTCGAAGATGGATTGTTCAAACTCATGAGTGTTAATGATAAAGTGCGGGTGTGACGTGAACTTAAGATACAACATAGGTGCTGCACTCCTATCAAATAATCTCATTTCAATAAATTCGGGAAAATTTTATTCAAATTTCACACGTTACAGCTGCTATTCAGACTTTTTACTCCAACTTAGCTGTATTGGTTTACATTACCCAGAAAGGAACTTACCGCCTGTAAATATTTTACCATTAGCTCATATTTTGGCTAAGTTTAGATTGTCGCGAAATAACTAAAGTTGCTATGTCAAACTCAAGATGCTGATTATAACAAAGCAACAACTGTGTGCACAGTATTTATTCATAAATGTTAGGTTCAACTAAACAATTGAAACGTTAGACCTCTCACTTTAATAAATTCTTAATATAAGTTATAACGTTATCAAGAGAGAATAAGTATAGCAAATTTCGGATAGTTGATCAGATAGTCACAAAACTTTAATAGTTAATAGTGTTAAATTGTAGATTTACTTACTGACAGGAACAGAAATCTTCAAGGAACTAGTTTCGTTGACGTTCACGTAATTCCAACTGCTGCATGTGTAATTCCCCTGAAAACAATAACAGTTGAACACAACAATTTTAAGATAAAGTAATATTAAAGTTGGTATGATCAACAGGCATGATCAGGCATGATCAACAGGTTCATCATTCATGTGTTAGAGGGTGATATAATCAGGTGAAGTGTTACCCATTAAACGTGTGCCCTGACACTTTTTACACGTGTGCCCTGACACTTCTTACACTTCTTAGTTCTTACACATCCTCCACATTCCTTTAAATAAAGGGGGCCTGGGTAGCTCAGTGGTAAAAACAGTCTGGATTACTGGAAGTTGTCGGTTCCACTACCGCTCTAGTCCCCCGCACCTTTTTTGCGACCCGTCCTCGGGTTATTGGGTTAATACTCATGCCACTTGCCAGATCATGTACCTTTGTGTTTTCTTGCTCACAGCCCCAAATTTACATTATCACTGAAAACCCGGTAGCAAGTTGGCCTTATATAGTAGTGCTGTACATTGTACAAGCAACAGTAAATAAAACACTTGGTACTTCCAATATATGTTAAATGAAAATCCAGTATCTATGCTCCTACATTTTTGTGTCTTTGTACTTTTCAAATCTCTTCTACTGAACCAAATTCCCCCAAACCTTCAATGCAGTGAGATGAAGATTTTACTACATTAAATACATTTACTTTTGAGATATGCAAAATTATCTTGAACGGTGGGTAACATTGGGTGGAACTCAAATTACGAATGTTAAATTTAGCGCCGCGGAACGTGAACATTGTATCGAGTTACAACACTCCACTTTACGAGAGTCTTCCTATGTTTTTATCTAGTTCTTTTTTATTACTACAAAACCGTGTTTCAAATTTCAAGCAAATGTAATCCAATTTGAGAGGTTTTCACGGTCTAATTCACTTCTAGAAGTCTAGAGGTCTCAGTAATTAAATTCAGCATCTCTCTATGTTCTATTTGTACTTGCGAGAATCACCAGAAATATAATGAAAATGTTAATAAATAAATTTGATGAAAATGTTAATACTGAGATTACTAAATATTTAAAAAAGGTCCTGAAACTCAACAACACTTCACGGGAATAAAATCGTGTCAGAAATTTTTCTAGAAGAACTTGAAAAAATACAGAACGATTGAAGATGAAGATGAGATTTCATATTGTATAGCCTAATAGTATAATTAGATCTGTCTTGGATAATTTGTTTTATTCTTGCCAAGGTGCTGTAATTACTAGCCTACTGCCTAAAAATCCAATACGCGGGCTGTAAAACTATTCGATTTTAGAAATTCAAATGAATTAAGTTTATTCAAATCTGAATTGTAGGCTGTAACACTTGATCTTGGTGCCATCTGAACACTAATCATAGACGAACTACGTACTAACTAAAGCACAAATAATCTTATTTACCTGTCATGAAATTGAACAACTAATGCTAGAAGGAAGCTTACCTGATTTCCGAGAGTAACGCTGTATATTTTGAGGGTAGATACGTATCCCTGCTTACCTGATTTCCCAGAGTAACGCTGTATATTTTGAGGGTAGATACGTATCCCTGCTTACTTGATTTCCGAGAGTAACGCTGTATATTTTGAGGGTAGATACGTATCCCTGCTTACCTGATTTCCGAGAGTAACGCTGTATATTTTGAGGGTAGATACATATCCCTGCTTACCTGATTTCCTAGAGTAACGCTGTATATTTTGAGGGTAGATACGTATCCTTGCTTACCTGATTTCCCAGAGTAACGCTGTATATTTTGAGGGTAGATACATATCCCTGCGAGTATTCCGTGGTCGTTATTTCCCGTACTCCATCTACCGTGGATAACAGGACGTTCTGAAATTGTTAAGTTACATCATTAGGAGACGTGAAATGACACATTCACCACAGAACCATGTGACGTCTTCTCACCACAACGTGACGTCATCGCAACACCACGTGACGTCATCTCAACACCACGTGACGTCATCACCACACCACGTGACGTCATCACAACACCACGTGTCGTCATCACAACACCTTGTGACGTCACCACAAAACCAAGTTACGTCATCACAACACCACGTGACGTCATCACAACACCACGTGACGTCATCACAACAACACGTGACGTCATCACAACACTACGTGACTGACCTGATGTCTCCATTGAGGAACGCTAGGTTTAGGTTCTCCGTACGTCCTGCACACCAACGTCAACTCTTTACCGGCGAACGACAACACAGTTGAGTTGGGAGACGTAACTGATGCAGGAGCTTGTACTTTAAACGCTGAAATATCATCGTGTTATCAAAGTTATCATTTAACTCGAAATTTCTTAGACTGAAACTAGAATCAGACTTTCTATAGTTTTTTCTCGAATTTCCATCCTCCTCACACTTTTACGTTAAGAAGCAAGGAGAATGTTAGGTGATATGCTGAATACAAATCTGAGACGCACACTCACAAGTTACCGGGATTACATTGTAACTGGTTACTTGTGAGAGCTAGTAAGTAAGTAAAATACAGTTAATCATCATTTCAAATTAGGCGGGTCCTGCCGAACCTGCAGGAGGAGACTGCCTGGTGTCTGGAGAGAACTCTACAGACTACAATCCATTCACATTAAGAAGTGGAGAAACACATTCAGGGGTGGAGAAACCGGTCAGGGGTGGAGAAGCTCATGGTCATTTGTTTAATTTAGAGAACCTATGATATGATACAATGGGCATGGAGGTAAATTTACACTATGGTACCGATAAAACCATTACAAATTTCACACTTTTAGAACACTCTGTGACGTCATCAAGAGCGTTGATGACGTCATTAATCGATCAGAAATCTTACCGATTGTAGCGGAAACGTTGTCCTCCCACCTCTTGTCGCCGTTGTAAGGTGGAATGGAGTTGTGAGCACCACACACATACTTGCCTGTAATGTTGGAGTTTGGGTAAACGACGTAAATACTTAATTAATTGCATAATTAATTAGTTACATAATTGTTATTTCAAGACATCTACATGTTGTTTAGTGGAGCAACTTCATCCCCACATTTTCCTGTCTAAACTGTCGACTTTACAGTATTATTACAGTAATATTACAGTAATATTACAGTAATATCATAGTGATATTCACATTATTAATTCTGCAGTCCGCTTACTAGACAACAGACATTAAGACAACATTATGACAACATGAAGACCACAATATGCCTAATTTTTCAATTTTTCAAACTAAACTATTTTCCAAATCCACAGATTGATAGTGCATTAACCCATTAAGTACTACGTCCACGTATTAATTAGTAAACAGACACAAAACATTAAATTACAATTCCACCAATCAGTTTATCAGAAGTTTCTGTTATGGAATTATAAGTAGAGCTACTTACTTACTTACCTAGTGCTTCTTATTTACTTAAATACTTAGGCTAAATCATTAAAGTTAAGGACTCAAGGCACTAAATCCTATGATATTGCCAGGTATTAAGCTTGTCCAGGACCTTTCCTTACAAGAAAAGAACATAACAAATAGACGTGGATATTTCCATGAAATTGCACGGAAGTTTCCAGTGCTTGTTAGAGCAACATGACATAGACAAGATGAAATTATTTTGCGTTTTAATCTTTATTTAAGATTAAGATTATAGTGGAACAATCTAAGACTGTTAATCTCTGCCATCAGAGAAGAGAGAGACATTGAAATAGAAGAAAGCGGCTACCCTAACAACTTAACAAGGCTTTGTCTCTCAAAGCATACCAAATATGTGTATAATTGCTATAAATGTACATGCATATCAGCTAAACTATCTAGAAAGAATGAAAAGCGTCAAAACCACTGTAAGGGACTAATGAACTGTTGAGCATATTATTCACATAAAAACGTTTTATTTTCCAAGTCAGTACTTCTTTAGAACCGATACACTTTCCGACATCAATACAGTTAGAGACGTTTAGGGGGTGAGGGCAGGGCGGATAATTCCTTAACACAGCTCTTTGATCACTCGTCTCTTTAAAAACACATACTTTACAGTTTACACACGTCGGGTTAAAATGTCGGAGATAGTTGTTATGTTTTTAGCGATGGGGGGGGGGGGGCTTCTTTGTCAAAAAATGGACAAAAATGACAACCCCCCAGTAAAACAGTTGTGTGAAACAGAGCTAGTGACCAGCTCTATTATTTACTTATTCTAATGCTCAACGCAGCGGTTCTCTGAGAAAGGTTTGTTCAATGATTGTTAGTGATAGTTAATTATGTGTGAATGAGTGTTAATGAACCGAAACACAAACTATTTTACAGTTAGTGTTTACTTATATTCTCCCTAGCTTAACCGTCTATCAACATAAGAAAAAAACTCAATATAAGCAACTTAACACTGACCAGTTAATGCCATCAATTAGTTTATTAGACACCTTTATCCACAATATTTGTTCTATGGTCCCAATAGCTTTCAAACCCAGGTGTTACCCCTCCCAAACAATAACAACAAAACAAAACCACAAACCAGAGTGAGAAAGTGAGATGTTGAGTATCTCCACCGTAGTTGTGTAGGGATACACCAAGGAGTTATGTGTTATCTTGATATTATCTGTACTCTCTAGCACCCTGCAATAGAAATCGTCATGGTAACGTCACACTCCTTCACGTGACGTCACAATAACTCACGTGACGTCAAACTCCCCCTCATGTTATGTAAAACTCCCCCACGTGACGTCACACTCTACCACGTGACGTCACAATAACTCACGTGACGTCACACTCCCTCAGGTGACGTCACACTCCCCAGTCCCCCTCATGTTATGTCACACTCTTCCTCACGTGACAACACACTCTCCGTGACGTGAGTTCACATTTTCGCTCGGCCTGCCGACAGTTGCGCCCAGAAGAATCAAATTCTCACGGTTTAACAAGCTGCCCAATCATTAATGTGATCTGATTGGGTAGCTTAGATTCTAGAAACGACAGTTGTGCCCAGGGATCACATTACATTGGTCAGGGCACACATTATACTTGTCTGGATCACATTATATATGTTTGTTTCTACTCAAGATCATATTTTGCTTGCACCTACAACGAACGGAAGGAGAGGACTACAGCTGAAGGACTGTCTACCTGGCGAACACAGAACAAGGCCAAAGTTAATCGCCCTAGGCCCAGTGTCCAAGAGTACTTTAGAGCAATCAAAGAGCATAAGACCCGAAACAGTAATCTGTATGAGATCTGTACACATGAGTTCGACTCTGAAGATTTCCTCGGCTACCACTTCAAGGTTGCTGAGTTCTTTGGACATGCTATTTAGATGTTATTATATGTAATATTGATTTGAAATAACTTTACTTATTACAGTTACACTTGACTTTAAATGATACAACTAAAGTACAATAGAAATAAGTCTACTAACTGGGCGCAACTGTCGGGGACCATATTCTCACTCTTAACTGGGCGCAACTGTCTTGATCAGATTTAATTCGTCATCACCTAATCAAGCTCTGTCAGAGATTTCGACTAACTGGGCGCAACTGTCCGGCAGCCTTTCGCTTACGTGACGTCACGCTCTCTCACGTGACGTCACGCTCCCCACATCACGATTCCTACCTGTTTTGGACGCTCCATGTCATCTTGGGAGCAGGACTTCCTCGTATTGTACACACAAGTTTCTTAGACCTTCCTTCGTACTCGTTGAGGGTGGGGGACACTGTCTCTATCGACAACTTTTCTGAAGATATACGGTTACATTGAATCTAAGTTAATGATAACAAAATGATGCTATAAAGCTATAATGACGTCACGTGACTCAACATGACGTCACGTGACTCAACATGACGTCAGGTGACCCAACATGACGTGAGGTGACATAACAGAAAGAAGGGAACTCACGAACTACACAGAGGACTTGTGTCCGGTACACCGCTAGAACGCTGCTGAACGCTTTACACTGGTACACCCCACTGTCTTCGGCTCTCACGTCCTTTGCTATCAGATCGAAACCTGCAAGTAGGGTAATTTTGTGGAATTTTGTAGGAGATTACACGTGGAATTTTGTAGGAGATTACACGTGGAATTTTGGAGAATTTTGTAGGAGATAACACGTGAAATTTTGTAGAATTTTGTAGGAGATAACACGTGGAATTTTGTAGAATTTTGTAGGAGATTACACGTGGAATTTTGTAGAATTTTGTAGGAGATTACACGAGGAATTTTGTGGAATTTTGTAGGAGATTGCACGAGAAATTTTTTAGAGTTTATTTAATTAACTGTTGGCGGAATTTCACAAAATTTTACAATAATTCCAAACAACTATTTTTTGTACTGCTGGAAAATTAGGATTTGCGATTGACGAAAATTGTCCAATAGATATTTTTAGAAGATGATTACAATAAAGATCTGAAGGTTACGTTTCTATAGATTCAGCTTGTGGTTGAAGAGAAACATCGGAGCGAAAAATTCTTCTCCACAAAAACGAAATTATCTTCCCAGGCTTTTGCCTTTTATTTCTCGAATTCCCACCACCATAAAAGCAAATATGCAATTGAAGAAAAAGGCAGGATTAAAGTTCAACAGATAATGGTTGTCACAGATCACTTTTCTATTTCTAAGCACTGAGAAAGATCTCGCGAAGCTCTATTAAGTGGAAATTGTCCATAATAATGACTTAGTTATCTTATTGTCTATACTACTGTGCAGTACAAGCTCATAGTATAACTCAACATCTGAATGATATGCAGGTTTTTAAACGCTCACCACTAAGGACAGTTGTCTGGCCTAATTTAGTAATTTCAAAAGTCACTCAAACAAGTCCTCGCTACTTAACTGAAGTTCTTCATTTTCTCACAGCACACGTGCACAGACAAATTGGTGGGTTTGATAGTTATAAATGTGTTGCAATTACAGTAATGTGTAGTCGGTCTTTGTTCCAAGAACTTTTGAAAACGAGGTGGAATTTCTTTTTTTACTGAATAACCCAGCAAACTTTTTGATTCCGCAAACAATGAGATCAGTAAAATTCTACACAAGTTATCAGCTTGAGTGATTATTGGCAAAATCATACGCGGTCAGACGTAGATGCATCTGCAATATTGGTTATAACAATGTATTTAATTTAAGACTTGATCATAGGTAACACACCCTCATGAAATAATATATATATTGTACTTGGATATGCTTTATATGCGCTAATATATCCCAATAAGAGCGGAAATAACAATTAGATAACGATGGAACATCGGAAATAGCTAATAGTATTGTTGTGTGATATTGTAGTGTGATATTCACACACAAGACATGTTATTGCTTGATATGGTCTTTTATGATAGCCTGCATATGGGTAACATATGATCGCTTAGCCAGTAGCCAAATATCTTGATGTTCCAGAAGAAGTGTGAAATATTAAACAAGTTCTCCACATATAAAAAGACAATTTTATAGTTTATGATTCCATCTTTATGATTCCATTTTCATGGTGGCACAAATAATGCTTTGAAAGCATTATTAAACTGTAAAACCAAACTTAGTATGCTAAATTCTCTGCCATCCACTGTGTACAGTACATTCTGTACCATGTACTGTGTACAGTGTACAGTACATTCTGTACCATGTACTGTGTACAGTGCACTGTGTACCATGTACTGTGTACAGTGCACTGTGTACTTGTGTACAGTGTATACAGTATACTATGAAGTATGTAGTATGCACAATGCCACAATGCACATTGCGCAATCCACAAAGTACATTGTTGCAACTGGCACGTTAGGGACAGTGTTGTGAAGTTAACTGTATGTTGTTGTGAGATAATGTTTCCGGGGTAACGATAAGTTGCAAAAACAGAGGTGTAGGGGAATCTTACATTCCTTAACGGGACATTCCTTACATACCCCACGTACCTTACATACAATATAAGGACATGGTATTTTAGCATACTTTCACAGCCTTGCTACTTGCATGTTTTCTATTAACAAAATACCTACATAAATAAAACTTATTTTGCATGCATAACGATCACAGTAATTAATAATAATTAATAAATAACAGTTAGATTCGTATACCTTACATTCTGCAAGCATATTACACACTTTATGATCTTATAATGCACAATGCACATACTCACATTCCTTACACACATTCCTAATTCCGATAGGGGACAGACTTACTGATATCGTAATCAAACAATGATTATGGAATGATAAAATGACTTTAAGTTCCTTCCTGTTGGATAAGTTGTTAACGGGGTTTACACTTATAACTCATTCAGGTAATACAGGTACTACAGGTGTAATGGGACGGAGTAGAATACTAGTAATGTCATGACATTGTATCATTGTGACTTGATACTTGTAAGAATATACGAAATCAAGATAAACTGACTCGACATGAGAATACAGGGGTTTTGAAGCTAGACATTTATTATCTTACTCCTGTTTATTATCTTACTCCTAAACTTGTATAATCTCACGTTACCCACGTACTCGTTGTAACTAGTAAAAAACAATGGTCGTCCTTTACTGATTTATTTTTATCTCAAGCTGGATGAAGAAACTTTAAGGGACATCATCATTCGAAATTCCTCTTTAAAACGAAAAATGTTCACCTTAACTCTAAAAAACCTGCTATTTTCTATTTTAAGATAAAAGATAAATACCTAAAAAAGAAAGAAAGAAGACATGTTTGTTGTACTCCTGGTTCCTTCATGAGTAACACTTCATTCTACCAATCAACACGTTGGAAAGATCGGAAACTTACAACTTGACACCCAATTCACTTGGCTTGCTATCTTGCTATCGTGATATCTTGCTATCCTGTCACAACAACCTACGTGAGCTATAACTGTCACTGTTTATATTCTTGTTGAGATTAACAGTCAGTAAACATACACACAGTATGCATACAAGATATGTGCTCATGTGCGCTATCATCATGCCAAAATTGTACTTGATTAAGTATTAAGCTAGGAACCTTCATTTAGAAACAAAATAAATTGGGGTATCAGTAGCAACTGTAGAATATTTTGTAATTCTATTTGTCATCTAAGACACGGCAACAACAGGTTTCAAGCCCCATGCAAATCCCTTATAATCTTGAAAACGGAACAATTACCAGGAAATTAGGAACTTATGTATTGAAAATAATTGAATTTGCCTTGTTTCCTACAGGATGACTACTTGATAATATCAGTAGAAGTGTAACCACTGTGTAACCACTGTTATCTGCTTATTTAAGTATTTACAGGCAAGAATAAGAGAACTCCCAGCCACCCATGTGGCGAGTCTCTGACTGATTATCCTATAGAAATGTCGTGTAATAAGGTGGGTAGTACCCTGGCACCCTCCTTCTTTCTTCAATTTCATACCTATGTTATAAGCTGCTGGAGTTTCGGAGTACTGTATCCTTTGTGAACTCAGATTCCAGGACTCTCTTAGACTCTTATTAGGAACGTGGAACTGGAATGTGTATAAAGTGATATTGCAATTATAAGATGTTAACCACAAGATAACGCAACAACAGAGAATGGAAGGTTATCTTTAAACTTGATATGACAAAAGAATCACATCATCATTTTTCCACGTATTGTATTTTGCTAATAGTACCCCACTTCCCCAAGTTTAAAATTTCCGACTGACTCATCATTTCCAACCGACTTAACAGTTATATCTGACTTATCATTTCCAATTGCCTTATATGTATTTCTAACTGACCTCATTTCCATCTGACTTATAATTCCCAACTGACTTATCATACCAACTAAATAATAATTTCCAACTACTGTATTACAACTATCACCAGTTCTCTAGCCAGCTACATCTCCAACGTTAATAAGCACAAAGAATATATAAATCTCATGTTGGAGCAAGCTGTTGAGGAAGTTACCAATTACTTAATTAATGATTTAATCAAAACAAATCGATTCGCTAACAGCAGATAATTGATGTAGTTTATAAATTAGCAACGGATCTGAGGTGCAGCAGCTTGTACCAAATATCAAACGTGGGGAAGGTCGTCAACCTCGCCAATCTTATACAACAAAGTTCACGTGTGTTCAGTAACATAGATCAGTATCTTGACAGATGATGTTGCATTTATTTGTGACTTTTTTGGGGGAATTGTAGACTGAACGAAACTACATGACTGGGAAAAGCACAGGCCGTCCCAGCCTCATCTCACAGTGGCGCTATTTACATATTTAGCTATTTGGTTTAAGCCCCGAATCCTCCAACGAAGAAGAAGGACCAGTCTTACTCCAAGTTCTTACATTCTTCAGTAAATGGAGGGAGTTTGTAGACTTAAAAGAAATACCAGCATGAGTTTCTCCATGTATTCTATTTTGTATTCTATTTTGTATTCTATTTTGTATTCTATTTTGTATTCTATTTTGTACATTTTACGGTCTGTACACATCATACTCTACAGTATCTACACTTTGCAAGATGAAGTTTTACTGAACAAGAACAGACAACTAAACCAAATTAACACCTACTTTTCTTCTCCCAAGTCCACGTTCAGCACTGCTAAATGTGGTATGTTCGGTAATTCCTTATTTTACTGTTTGTCTTACTGTTTTACATATAAACAGTTATAATTGTAAACAGTTTTCATTATAATATAGACTTGTAGTGGAGCAAGAACTAAGTAAATTAATTTTTACCACTTTTTACTTAAGTGCTTAGCAGTTAGTTTATAGCGATGCCCATTCTTTAAAAGGGAAGACGTCAAAATCGGAGCTACGCGGAGCCGGAATATGGCGCTCCAGTATGCAAAATTTTAATCCGGGACGACAGCCAGTCAGTACCAAAGCTACTTCCCAGCACCCAATCAAACTTAAGTAAGACAATGTGAAGAACCAATGAGAGGGCAGGAATTGAGTCAGGTGACATGTATAGCAGGGTTAATTGTGGAGTAATTTGCGGAGGGCGGGATATTGGCCGGTCAATGGTACAAGGTAACACTCAACATGGACAATACACGCATGGTCCGTTTTGGTAAATACAACGTCTATTTGGCGACTTGAAGACAAGGGTACCTATCTCTATCGGAGTCGAAATCAGGGTTTGAAGATTTGGACTTGTGCTCAAGTAGAGTACTGCACTTCTGGTTTAAAGATAACTCTTTTTCAATGGTATGGATCTAATTTAGATGAAAGTTTTTCTGACGTTTAAACTTTGTTATATAAAACTTGCTGCACAAGTTCCACAAGTGATGAGTGAAGCATGACCTGTAGAAATAATAAGTAATCGTCAGATCGTTTCCTAAAATAGAACGAGAAATGTTATAATGTTTGAATGTTGGTGTGAATGGGGAATGGATATTCCCCATCATATTAGGAAATTAGTACGTCAGGAAGGTGCCACTATCTCATATTATTTGGAATAGAGCTTTAGTGTAATTCATGATCAGGATGTGCTTTATGAATTACATACGCTCTTACGTATGCTCTTCTTTAGATCATTCGAGGATGTTATTAGGCAGAACTGTTCATTTCTGCTTAAAGCTCGTACCGCTATTTTAGAAAAAAGATTATTTAAACTATTTGAGTATGATCAATCGAAAATTTACGGACACGTTCTGATTTTAATCAATATCAAGTAAAAGATCCATTTGAATTATGGACTTATGGAGCCTGTAGGGATAAAACTTTTCAACAAAACACTGTCTCTCTCTTGAGGCGTCAACATCTCTCACTCTCTAACGCCATCAGGGATAGGAATGTGTGGAAAAAACTTTAATTACAAGTAAATTACACGTCAATTCCACACCAAACACAATTATTCGACAACGAGTAACAATGGGGTTATTTTACATGTAAGTTTCAAATTAGCCAAATGAAATTTATATTGGGTGTTGACTGTTTAAACAAGTATCAATCTATACGTATTCTCTGTAACTCCTTCAATCCAACAGAGTGCCGGAGGTTGCTGTGAAGAATGTTATAGAGAATGCTAGACCTATATATATTGCTATATTGGCACACACATACAGACAGTCAATTTGATTATTGCTTGCTGGTCGCTCCACGACATTCCGGCTTGTACACTATATTACTATATTCCGATAGGGTAAAGAATAAGCGTGTCAATGTAACGTTAGAATTCTAGAAGTTAGGGAAACTTGGTGGAATTTAACGAATGTCAGGAAGAATCTTCCAATAAATTTATCAAACAAGGATTAAAGGACTAAATCTAGAGTTTACTAACTACAGTTGTAAGACAAGACTGCACACTCAAGCTCACAGTTAATTTATAGCCGACAAGTAGAACTTCTATAACATTGGTTTACTCCCAGTTTCTCTTGTGTGATTACAGGTTCTATTGGTTTGACGACAGCTATCATATCAAGACAACACACAAGAAGGAATTCTTCCAATTTGCGTAGAAGGAACTTGGAGGGGGATGGCTGGTTCTTCATTGTTGTCATGGAGACGACATACTTAGTTACATACTAAGTCGCATACTTGATCACATACTTGGTTACATACTTGGTTACTTACTTGACTACATATCTACATATGTAATCAACGGCTCATAAACCCTTTTCCGTAGATTGAAATTTATGATAGTGAATCTCAAGTTTTATAGATCACTATAGCAACACCAATATTCTGCATAAAAATAACATTACTCCTCAACAAATTAAACTAATCGTCACGAACTCATCATTACGACATTACTTTGATCCTGGACACTTTTTTGACTTACCAATCTTACATTTAATGTAATAGACTCTGTATCTAGATTCCTAAGTTCTAAACTTTCTACACCCTTAAGACAGCAGATAAACTACTCACCAGAATCAAGGTCTGTCTCATGATAAGGTCCCATGTTCCAGACCAGACCGTTCTTGAACCACTGTTTAGCCGGTCTGTCCCCACTTCCGTCCAGGGTCGTGTCACATGACAGGGTAATTGGGGGGCTGTCACGGTCTGTGTAGTACACTATAGCTGCTGTGTCAGTGTCGTCAAATGTTACTGAATCTGGAATAGTGGGGCAATGTTAGTGTCGTCAAATGTTACTGGATCTGGAATAGTGGGGTAATGTTAGTGTCGTCAAATCTGGGGATGATACAGTAAAACCGAAACGTTGAAAAATCTGAAAAGAACTAAAAAAACAAGAAGACCTGGTGTGATCTAAGTATAAGATCCAAGAAGAAGATCTAAGAAGAAGATCTAAGAAGAAGATCTAAGAAGATGATCTCAGAAGAAGATCTAAGAAGAAGATTTAAGAAGATGACTTAAGAAGATGATTTAAGAAGAAGATCTAAGTAGAAGATCCAAGAAGAAGATCTAAGAAGAAGGTCTAAGAAGAAGGTCTAAGAAGAAGGTCTAAGAAGAAGATCTAAGAATAAGATTTAAGAAGAAGAACTAAGAAGAAGATTTAAGAAGAAGAACTAAGAAGAAGATCTAAGAAGATGATTTAAGAAGAAGATCTTAGAAGAAGATCTAAGAAGAAGATCCGAGAAGAAGATCTAAGAAGAAGATATGAGAAGAAGATCCAAGAGGAGGATCTAAGAAGAAGATTTAAGAAGACGATCTAAGAAGAAGATATTAGAAGATCTAATATTACTTTAACAAGGAAGCACCTACCGACACTGTTTATCAGAGGTTCCACAACAACAAGTTTAGCAGTGTAGTAGGAGTTCCCGACCTGACACACGGCGTAGTAGTCGTTAGGTGTTGTCGTCAGGGAGGCGGGAACTGTCACCAGTCTGAAGACAGATAATATTTACGTCTTATAGAATATATACGTCTTATAGAATATATACGTCTTACAGAATGATTTAGTTTTTGAATTGTCAGGTTAAGTTTTGGGAGATCCCAAATTTATCAGAACTTTGTAATTTCTATTAAATTTTGTTTTTTCTTTATTCGCCGTGCACCAGCCAACTCAATGAACTTCGTACTTAAAATATGTCGGTATGACTCGAAATAAATTAATGGTGGTGGCCGCAACACGTATAACATGACAAAACTACAAATATGTATATAAAGACGATCATTAACAGCACGATTATTAAACAATGCATCAAGAGTATAGCAATATTGGAACAATTAGTCAAATTATTGAAGTACAGATACATCTATAGACGGTTTTAACATTCATTGTACAGTTCATGCTAAGTGTTCAACGAAAGTTAGCCAAGTAGCAATTTTAAAAGGCAATGACATAGTCAGATGAAAACACAAAGATAAAAGATCTATCTATCTATCTGGAATAAAAATTTCCTTCTTGAACATAGAAAAGACATACCGCTTCAGCGAATTTAAAAATATAAATCTTCAGAAACTATGTAACAACTTTACACAATTATTTTAAAAGTACCATTGTTACACCACATTGTTTAACACGGATTTACAATAACATGACAAAAATCAGATCAGATAATTTAGGACGTTCAAGAAAGCGTATCACGTCACCCCCACGCGTAAAGATCTCATTACTTACCGGGAAACATGGGCCGAGTCTTCGCCACTGCAGATAAGGTGTGTTACTATAAATAGCACACGTGAAGGGGTGTGTTACTATAAATAGCACACGTAAAGGAATGTGTTACTATAAATAGCACACGTAAAGGAATGTGATACTATAAATAGCACACGTGAAGGGATGTGTTACTATAAATAGCACACGTGAAGGGATGTGTTACTATAAATAGCACACGTGAAGGGATGTGTTGCTATAAATAGCACATGTGAAGGGGTGTGTTACTATAAATAGCACACGTTAAGGGATGTGTTACTATAAATAGCACACGTGAAGGGATGTGTTACTATAAATAGCACACGTGAAGGGATGTGTTACTATAAATAGCACACGTAAAGGGATGTGTTACTATAAATAGCACACGTGAAGTCAATACTTGATGATGATCTGTTTCACTGGCACTTTTACTAATTCATCTCACGTGACGTCACACTCCCCCACGTAACGTCACATTCCCTTACGTGACGTCACACACTCTCCACAACTTCACAAATCACACAACTAAATGACAAATTCACACATACATACACGTACGACAGGTCGGGGAAATAAGGAGATGGCTTGTCTCACCAAATTCTGAATACACCATGATAGTACGGATGAAGATTAATGAGTTAACTCCATCAGATTCAGTGAAATAATACAATAAGTAGGTTGCTGAGTTTATATTTTGATGATCAAGTGTACTGGTCTCACGGGATCGAGTTTTAGGAACACCGACCTTAGTTTTTTCTCTCTTTTCGAACTTGAAGAAAAACGAAGTAACTCGGCACACAATAGTTTCTCCCTCACTTTGACTTCACTTTAACAAACTCTGAACTTCTACAAAAACTAAGTACAAATCTACATACCTGGAAGGTTGTCCCAGAACGCCCGGTAGAGCTGGAGACAGAGTTAGAAACTTGGAGGGAGGTGCCGGGTTTCCTATACCCCCACAAAACAGGTACCCCGCCTCACCCACGTTCACTGTCAGGTCCGATACTATCACTTCTTGGGAAGTAAACTCTCCCACATCCCCACCTGCAGGGGATAGTGAAATAGTGAAATAGTTAATCAGTAGTGAAGTAGTGAAACTGTAGGGAAGTGAACTTGTGTGATAGTGAAATAGTGAAATAATGATGTAGTGAAATAGTAGAATAGTTAAACAGTAGGGAAGTGAAATAGTGAGGTAGTGAAATAGTGAAACTGTGGGATAGTAAAATAGTGAAATAGTGGAACAGTTGTATAATGAAATAGTTGAATAGTGAGGTAATGACATTGTGAAAAATAGGCAAAAAAGTGAAATGATAAGTAGGGCCTAAGAGAAACAACTACGTCCATCAATAAGTTAGTGAGGGTTACTTTATCGACCTGTATTCTG
>JH152688.1:99872-111167 GCA_000226015.1 Mnemiopsis leidyi | reverse complement strand
ACGTGGGGATCACGTGGTGCTCATTTAGAGGCAGCTCTTTATGCTGGCCGTTGAGAGAGAGAGAGGCGGCGGTGGCGGAGATATATTAACGTGTTGTAATAAAGGCCCTGGGGTACATATAGGTAGCCTTATCGGGGAACCGGGTAACTGGATCATTTCATTAGAGAACCAGCCTGGGGCTATTAGCGCGGGGAGGGAGAGAGGGTTATTGATATCGGGCTGTGTACGGAACACACACACACACACACACACGCTCTCTCTCTCTCCCTCGCTCTCTCTCTCTGAGTTGTGATGTGGGCTGCGGGAGAAATTGAGGAAAATATATAAATTTGATTTGTGTTTTTGGTGCGTTTGGGCGCACTGTGGGCACCACTGATAAGAATATTTGGGACATTTTGAGAGGAATTTTTGTTTGCGGAGTGTTTGGAGGTGTGTAAAAATTACCAGAAATATATAAAGCTGGTAGGGATTTGGGAAAATGTTTCCTACCGCATGTTTAACTATGTGTATAAAAATGGTGACCCTAAATTATGTGAAATAGACTTTTCCTGAAAATTATATATATATATTTTTTTTGTTGGAAATGCTCTCTTTCCAAAGGAAACAAAAACGTGGCAGTTCGAAAACAGTGTCAAAGTAATGTGTTAACTGATGTCATGTATATAATTTGTGTTATACTCCGCGTGTAACATATCAATAGTCCTATTTAATGTACAATGTACAGTAAATATACAATGTAAAAGCAATGAACACTATACAATCAATGTACAATGCACAATCAATGAACACTGTACAATAAATATACAATGTACAATCAATGTACAAGGTACAATCAATGTACAATGTACAATGTCACGTGTTTAGTGTACAATGTACCCGTGTACCAGCTGCGTACTCCATTTTATCGGCCAGCAGAGGAAGGTGATTTTTAAAGAAACATTTCGAATCACGTGACAGCATCCCTCCAAAAAGTACCCTTTTCTAAAAAGCTTAAGTAATATCGCCAAATTAAATCTTTAAAATTAATTAAGTGTTTTAAATGTCAACATTTTAAATTTGAGGCCCTACCACATTATGATTTAGGATCCACCTATGTTTTGGGAGTTTGGATATTCGCATAAAATGACAAGTTTCGATTTAATTTGCCGAGGACTGAGTAAGTGTTTCGCAAGATTTCTTCCGCACTCAGATTTGAAGATTTGGCAAATGCTCTCCTATTTCCTCAAATGACCCGATTCTTCTTCAATTTTTTCATCAGTTAACTTGAAAAACGCAAAATAAGAAATTTCAATTCCAAAATACTTAGATATCAAAGGAATGGATCTTAGAAAATAGCATTTTTGACTAAAAATATTGACGATTAGATTAATTAAAATTTATACAATTGGTAATTAAGGCCTGGAATAGTTTTTGATGTGGACTATGTAAGAACGTTAAAAAACATTTAAAAAGAATTCATGAGAATGAAAAACATTTTGATGTTACATAAATACGTTTTTATCATAAACCAAAAAATTTTTCTAAGGAGGAAAAAAATAGATTGGATGATTTGTCGATATAAGGATCGAGAAAATCAACTTTGACTTAGACTTTTTATAGAAATTTTATCTTTTATTTAAACAATAATTGCGTGTTAAATAGACATTAAGCTTTCTAGTCGATACGGTATGATACTTTAACAACCTACAAAATCTCCGATAAAACTTTCACCTTAATTTCAAAGTCCTCGTCATTAAACCGTGTAGTTCAAATGTTTAACGAGACAGAGATTTTTTGGCGGATAAAATGGTATTCCTGGCAAGGTGGCTCCCATAAAGAGGTTGATCAACTGTTATCGATATCTGCAATTCTTGGAATTTGGGTTAAAGAATTTTGTTAATACGCAGGTATCTCATTAAAAACATTCCCCGTAAATTCTCCCGTAATTTAGTTCTTCCTAGTTGTTAGCAATGGAGTGATTCAGATAAGTGAAGGTGAAGTAATTAAGTTTGAAATGAACTCATACTAATTATGGTAAATCGTATCTTCACTAAAAGAAGCTTATTAAAACTTCAGCTTATATCTCAAACAAATATTCCTCCAATCAGATAAACCCCACCCGCCCAGTTCCCTCCGACGGTGGTAATAAGCAAGAGTCGGACAAGCTACGTAGCTTGCTCGGTAGCGGTAATAAGCGAGAGTCGGACAAGCTACGTAGCTTGCTCGGTAGCGGTAATGGACGGAGCAGCCGAGTAATAATGCCATATTTGGCAGGAAGGTACTGTCCCCCTGGTTTCTCCCGGAGTGCACTTGTGCATGTCCTACATGTGCAGCATGTACCCTTGTTCCACGGCCAAAATCTCAGACATCATAGTTGTTTCATGGCTATAAAACTCAGAAATTATAGTTGTTCCATAGTTGATATCTGGTGTTATAATTTTGAAAAGTAAGCAGTCGCATTTTCCGGCCAAGTGTCGTATACCGTCTTAGAGAGGTATTAACCATCTTGCTTGCCCCGAATTACTCCCGGCCAGCTAGTCCCTAATTCTCTAATTACCCTCTGAGGAATGAAGATAAGCCCATTCAAAATCAAAGTCTTATCTTCAAATCACTGGGGGATGTCAATTTGGAATGTGGATTTGCTATTGCACATACTTTTAAAGATACATATTTCTGCTCCCGATGCAGTGCTTCCGCTTACTGATATTTTATTACATCTGATAGAAGTATTTTGTGTAGCCTTAGCGCTAGGGGTAAGAAGCGTAGGGAAATGAGGAGAGGATAAGTAGAAATTTCATAATAAAACCACGTGATGGACACGTGTAATGGAATCCGTGGAATGTGAATAGACGTTATCTGAAGAATTATTCGAGACATCGTAACTTGCCATATGTTTATGTTAGCCAAACCCTCGAGATAATTTTGTGTGCAGGGTCGAAAATGTGATATCGCTTACAGAACTGATAATCCCATTTTATACCGTTATCGCATGTTTGGTGCCGGTGGGAACTGATTTAATAACGCAGCAGGCTGCAGGGCACCCTTTAAAGCTACAATTTCAAGCACGCTACCTCCCCTCGGCCCTCAGTGGTCTAATGACAAATATTTTACTTCCACGTCAAAGGCGGGATAGACGTACCTAATGTAACACGCGATCTGTTTAATACTAGATATTTGACGCGCACTATTTGCGCGCGCCACGTGTTTTTAGTGCAAACATTGGCTGTCAAAACGAATAGATGTGAAGTTATTAATGAATAACTCCTTTGACATAGGTTTGAACTTTCACAGAAGCTAACTGAACAATTAATTGGATGATGATTAAGTTGTTCGAATGATGACTCGATTAATTTTCAATAAAAAGCCCTGTTTATTTCCCCAGTATTTTAAGTAGAAATCAAATCACGAGGTTGGCTATTACCCTATTTCATCAAGAATAATATGACTGCCCCATAGACCGACTCACTTAGTATCATTTGATAAATCCTTCTTTTGATAAATACTTCTGTTATAGGTACACATCGACCGTTCAGTTAGGAAAATCATATAGGCTCTGCTATGGCGTGATAATATCGAAACTTCCAAAAATGTTGTTCAATTTGTGTTTGCGACAAAATGCAGGAATAAAGTAATATCAAATAAATAAAGTAGTATTGAATAACTGCACGTGGACATTGAATGAACGTAAATGCCCTCGGCCTCGATGTTTTGTTGTTCGCCGTATGCTGTGAGGGATACTTTGTCTTCCGGTTTTCCCTGTTTTATGTACTGTTCATTATTCTGATGAAGCTGCTGTAAGTTTTAACTCAGGAAAATTGATCAATAATTATTCCCTGTCTCATTTGTAACGTGTAAAGCCGAGAAGAACTGAAAGATTTTAATCAATCTATCATGCGGCTTATCAATAATCGACCAAACATTTTAGCTCATTCCAACATATAATATCAGAACTACCAACAGATAATATGTAACCTTCCTAAATTTAAAACTTTCAAGAGGCAATATCAAATTCTCCAAGACAAATTTGCCACGTGAAGACTATATAAATAATATCTTATAAACTGAACTTCCGTTAAAGTTTCCACACAAAATCTGACACCCACTTCAACATGGTGTAACACTACGTAAGCTAACACAAGTTCCCGCTGACAGGATGTAACCCGATACACCCGATACTTCTTCAGTCCGGGTCTAGTTTCCCTAGCACTGGTTAGATATCCCTGAACTTTAGTGTAATGTGTTCCGTCCTTCATGTTGTCCCGGCTCTAGTTTCCCTAGCACTGGTTAGATATCCCTGAACTTTAGTGTAATGTGTTCCGTCCTTCATGTTGTCCCGGCTCTAGTTTCCCTAGCACTGGTTAGATATCCCTGAACTTTAGTGTAATGTGTTCCGTCCTTCATGTTGTCCCGGCTCTAGTTTCCCTAGCACTGGTTAGATATCCCTGAACTTTAATGTAATGTGTTCTATCCTAGTGTGGGCCCTTCATGTTTGACAAACTACATATCTTGTGTACCAGACATGTTATGCGACCCGGGCCCCGGGGCCCTTCCACCCGTCAGCCTCCAGCTTCCTCTCATGCAGAGAGGGGTGAGGACCGTAAAGGACTTCATGATTATGTTATCCTCAGCATTTTATTGAATTCTTGTACCTTCAAGGTGTTAAAGGTGGTTATAAACTTGTTTTTAGTTCCTAGTTCAGCTACTCCTTGTTAGATTGACTCTAGTTTAATGTTCAAGCATGCTTCTCCGCTTCCTTGTATAGTTCTTCTTTCTTTGTACTTCATTTGCAGTTAAGGAAATCCTACAAGAAGCTTCAAAGTTTAACGAACATGATCAGTATTATAAGACTTTATAAGGGTCCGTGACACTATCAAATCGACAGTCTGGACTCTCTCTGCTGCTTTTCAAAACAGGCATCTGTAAAGAAGGCCTCCCCTATCACATTGAGCACATCACCGCTTCTTTTCTCAGTCATTGAAACAAACCATGTTGATTTGATGAGCTGGCTACTTTCATTTGCAGCACTCTTCCTGCCACATGTTCGTAGAGAGGACAAAAAGTGCGGAGTTTCCTTCGTGTGGGGTATCGCACTTGAAAATAAATCCAGCTGGTGGTGGCCTAGTAAGATAGTACGGTAGTATAGGATCATGGTTCTGTAGTAGCATTTGTGGTAGTACTGTAGTAGTGAAGTAGTATTTGAGGTAGTACTGTAGTAGTATTTGTGGTATAGTACTGTAGTAGTATTGTGGTAGTACTGTAGTAGTGTAGTACTATTTGTGGTAGTACTGTAGTATAGTATTTGTGGTATAGTACTGTAGTACTATTTGTGGTAGTACTGTAGTAGTATTTGTGGTATAGTACTGTAGTATAGTATTTGTGGTAGTACTGTAGTAGTATCTGTGGTAGAGTCCTGAAACCTGACAGTCAGGGGTAATTTTCTTTTTTTCAAGTCACAAACAGTAATCTTTTCTTTTGGCAATGTTCTTTACTTCTTGATTGTCAATTTCGAAAATTTTTCTAGCCACATTTTCCTCCTTCCTTCACAATTATCTATAAAAGTTATTATTGTTGTTTTATGTCCGTCTAATTGTACAAGGGCGTCGACTAGCTTACTACGTAACTACATATATAGTAAAGTGTAGTTTTTGTGATGACAGCTGTACAATGTTATGTTCAGAGTAAGTGTAGAAATAGTATATGTCTTTCAGCACGCAACGAAGCGGTTCAAAAAAGTGGAATGCGTCCATTTCGGTTTATGGAAATAGTTGGTATATTTATTAACACAGTCAGAAAAGAATTAATCATGCGTTACCATGGTAACGATCAAGTTTGTTTACCTTCCGTAACAAATCCCCGTCAATTAGCCTACATCACGTGACTACGCACACGTGTGTAAATTCGACCCAATTACCCAGCGCCCACAATATAATACAAGTACAATAAAGGTATAATGAAAGCAGCTGTATGTCGTATTTTATATGTACTTTAATTAAGCTGACTCGCTACATTAGTGCAGGTCTCCCTGTGTATAATATAGTTCTAGATTGTACTTTCTATAATGTAGTCAGTATAGTATTATTGGTACTGCAGATACTTCTGATAGGGCTCTGTTTGATCTTACTTAGCGTTTTAGCGTTTTTAGAGTTGCTATGGTTATAACGCAGTTACGCACCGTAATTTAATTTTTGAAAAGCTTTTCTTGATCAGATACCTTTAAGATCACAATTCGCACGAAGTCATATTATTGGCATTAAATTTGTTGCTGCAATTTACAATATAGCGCATTTGAAGAACTTATTTCTTATAGTTAAAGAATTGATAAAGATTTATTAACATTAATGCCTGATGAAGATCGATTAATGCCTGTATAATTATCATGCCGTTTCGTGTGACTACAACTCTCGAATAAGAATTTTCAAGTCATTGGTTTAAATTTTCAGTCAGAGATTCAATTTTGATGTGTAAATTTGCACCGTGTCTACTTTGCCGTGATCTATGTAAGAAAATTCCTAATTAGATGCATTCAGCTAGCAAATTATTGAACAGCTTTATTTTTAAATGAATCCGTGCAATTCATTTTGCTTTATTCTCTGTATGATTCGTTATGATCGTTCACGCAACAAACGTTTTTTTAAGATCTTGATCACTGATCAAACCGCTGCGAGAATTGATAACATAATTCCGAGAAAGCGTTTTAGGATCAGTTTAACAAAAAAAACATAAGCATGAGCTTTGTTTTACGAGCGTTAGCAGAGTTTTCCATCTTAACGTCTTAATTTAAGAACTTATACGTCTTAACGTTTTAGTCTAATTAATGCAATTCTTTATTGGCCGACACACTTGCTCTCAACATATTGCTTTAAAATAATTAAATATTCGTATCAAGTGTTGAAAACGTCAAGACTCCAGACCACTCTAAAATATACTTAATAGATACATCATCACTTAGAGACTGAGTCGTTGAGTATGTACATTTCCTCACGGCTCGATGAGCTCTAAAAGCAGTATAATTGCCCTGCCTGTTACTCGACTCCGTCTAATTATTGATCGTTTTGAAATCGAGAATCGGAGAGAGAGAGAGAGAGAGCAAGTGCCTCATGAGTGCTAACCTCCAAATTATACTTTGAGTCATTATCATTTGACTGTCCGTATATACAATTGTGTACTGCCTATACCTTTTGTATACATTTGATACGTGGTCGCCACACGTTACTTCTCACTATGCTCGACGACAACGACGACAACATGTCATCACCATACTACTCCAGCGTCTCTGACTACATGGCTGAGAACTTTAGCAAGGCCCAGCTTGATGAGTTCAAGGAGGCATTTGCGCTGTTCGACGCTACGAGTTGCGGTTCTGTTGCGGTGCGGGATATCGGGACTGTAGTCCGGTCTCTTGGTGGGTTTATATGTTGTTTATGTGGGTTTATGTGTTGTTTATGTGGGTTTATGTGTTGGGTTAGTTTTACTTGTATATCTATTTGTAGTGGTACTTGCATTACTCTTGTACTTGTACTCTCGTATTTGTACTCTTGTACTTGTACGTGTAGATGTACTTGTACTTGTACGTGTACTTGTATTTGTACTTGTACCTTAGTACTTGTACTTGTACTTGTACTTGTTCTTGTACTTGTTCTTGTACTTGTACTTGTACTTCAGTAGTTATAATTGTACTTGTACTTGTAATTGTACTTGTACTCGTGTATTCGCATTCTTGTACTTGTATTTGTACTTGTACTTGTAGTTGTACTTGTACTCGTGTATTCGCATTCTTGTACTTGTATTTGTAGTTGTACTTGTACTCCTGTACTTGTACTCATGTACTTGTCCTTGAAGTGGTACTTGTACTTGTACTTGTACTTGTACTTGTACTTGTATTTGTACTTGTACTTGTACTTGTACTTGTACTTGTACTTGTACGTGTACGTGTACTTGTACTTGTACTTGTACTTGTACTTGTACGTGTACTTGTACTTGTACTTGTACTTGTTGTAGTATACTTGCGCTTGTACTTGTACTTGTACTTGTATTTGTTGTAGTTCTTGTGCTTGTGCTTTTACTTATACTTGTACTAGTACAATTTTATGTAAATTTGTGAAGTTAAACCCGTCACGTGCAATTGTGTTTATTCGAGATCGATTTCGATCAGTAATTTCGTGAAAACTGGCTCTTTGAAATAGTAAAAGATTGCTTGTCTGTTGCACCACCAGATAACTTGTGGTTTCACTTTTCTCCTAAAGCTATTGAGCTGAAACATGAAATTCAAGCCTAATCTTGTCTGCAGGGCACAACCCCAGTAAAACAGACGTTCAGAAGATCGAAGATGAGTTGAAAAAGGACGGAAAAGAAGCGGTCGAGTTTGGAGATTTTCTGGGGGTTCTGGCCAAATATTTTAAAGATTTGAACGAGGATCCAGCCTCGGAACTCAAAGCGGCCTTCAAGTAAGACGCATTTCATACTGGAATGGTTAAATAATTTATACTGGAGTGGTAATTATTATACAAGATCAAAGTCAAACTTTAGCCCTGTTACATGATTCTCGGTCTTTAGAATTAAGGTGTATACTGTCACGGTAAACAGACTAAGCCTAGCTGATAAACGACTAAAATATTGTCTAATCAACGCAGAGTGTTTGATAAGAGAGGAGATGGTACGATCAACGTTAACGAGCTGATTCACATCCTTTCAACGCTCGGGGAACAACTTACAGGTTAATTAATAAGTGTGAAACATTTTTCAAAGTGTATAGTTTAAATTAAGTTCAGCTGCAAGTCCACATTTAAATCACATTGTAATTCTGTTGATAGTAGCACCAACAGCTGGTCTGATATATGATATCTGACTGACGATATTCGCAGAAGATGAAATAGAGAGGATGTTGGCGGAGGGAAACATAGAATCAAGCGGGGAAATAAACTACGAAATGTTTGTGAAATTGATAACCAGTGAGTAGGGTTTACCGCGTGACAGCACCTGCGTTTCTCTCTCGCAATCTCAATGATCTCTCACGCAATCTGCGTGATCTCTCACGCGATCTGCGTGATCTCTCACGCGATCTGCGTGATCTCTCACGCGATCTCTACGATTGTTGTTCCTAATCTTAGTATCGTTATTACACATGTCATTTAAGTTGTGATAACTAAATGCGTGTAATTTTGTTCTTAGAAAACCTAGCGACTTCTCAGCAATTCATGAAAATCTTTTACTTATGACTTCATGAAATCATTCAAATACTTAACTCTTCATAAAACTCTTTACAGAATAAGGACTTGTACTTATATTTTACTCCTTTTAAACATGAACTTTAATTCATAGAAAGTTCATAAAGTTGATTTCTTAAGAATACTGAATGCGTGAAAGCTGTCTGAAAGTCAACAAATCTTCATCTTGTGACTTGTGATATTTGCAACATTAAGAGAGGTACCAGTACCGTCATGTGTAAGATATGACGAATAGTGCGAATCACAAGATTGCGTGAGAATTTCAAATGTATTTCAATTGTGTGAGATTTTCTAAGGAATGTGCGGAATTAAAAATTTGACGAATGTTGCGTGTGGATTTCATTGAATCTGCATGGGATTTAACAGAGATTGCGTGGAAGGTCATGTGATTGTGTGAAAGCTGGCAAAACTCGTTATTATAGCTTGAATTTAAAGTGTAAATAAATTATCGTATATTTGAGGACAGTGCGTAATGTGATCGTTATTGTTATAAAATGGTCAAAGTGCTTTGAAAGTGGTGTTGGTCACATGATATGGCTCCATTTAAATCATTTTACCAATTACCAGTATGTTGTTAATTCAGTAACACTGCAAATATGGTTAAACAGTGGATATATTGAACGTGAAGCAGATTTTCCGGCACCGTTTGATCAATTTTTTTGTTGTTGTTAAATGGATATTTGATAGTTTGTTATTTTGATTTCAACTTCAAGTTTCTTGGGCCTTTCAACTCAAAATTGCTGGAATTTTTACTTTTAAAGATTTCATAAATGTTAAGTTGTTTCATTTCGTGAAGCCATTCCCGAATCTGTGTGAATTTCATAGGAACTGATTGTTGATCTGTTTTCCAGTTATCTGTTTTTCAGCATGAGCAACTAAAGTTTATGTGAATTGTAAGCTTTGCATTTCATATCTGTTACCTGTAAACAAATTTTATTGTGCCAACAAAATTGATTTGAATTTGTTAACTCATATTTGTTCCATTCTTTATCTGAATGATTGAAATTTGAAATCAACAAAATTAACCTTCTTTTGAATCATACGTTAGTCTATCAACATTCAACAGCCAATTATTTACAACTACGCTTCTTAAAAAGTGTAATAAACTCATTACTAGAAAATCAGTAATCGACAAAAATAACAAAAAATGAAATCCGTTAATTTAACGTATTTACTCTCACTTCAACTGAGCTATATTTATTAGTTCTACTCCAACTTCATGTTCTTAGTATGAACTATTACATATTATGATGAAAATTAAGATGGTGGGATGCTATATTGCTATTTAAATTTGAACCAAGTCAGTTTGATATGGAACAGTTATAAGATAATCTTTTTGTACTTTTTGTAATGGAATAAATTAGAGGCTTTAAAAGATTGTAATTCTGACTTCAAAATGGCAGTTCAAACATCTTCAATGATCATTTCGTTATGATTAGTAGTTCTGATGATCAAAATCAGCTAAAAAGTCAATGCTTCCCAGCTAGACCCACTGGCGTTGAGGAGTCTAGGAAGAAGTGCCGAGATTTGGAGGAGCAGATAGCAAATCTGAAATTATAAGACATTTAGCTTTTCTAATATTTCAATTTTACAAACTTTATTGCTTTCTTTAAGAATGTACTAAGTGACTTTGTCTTACCGTCATATTGGCTACAGTACTTTGGCCAGGTAATCATTGACTACGTGAAGATCTATCTTACAATCTTTGACAATGTATACCTGGTATCATTAATTCTCTATTTCGGCAAAAGGGTCATGTAGTTTGGTGAGTTGGGCAATTGGCGCCAATGGCGCCAATGGATCCACTGAAAGGAACAAATGGATGTTCCAATGGCGATAAGGTCAGTGGTGCCAATGGCGGTCCCCATCGCCATTGGCGACCATTGGATCATTAATAATGGATCCATTGGAACCACTCGATGGCGATACCTTTTTCACGATCACCACTCAGAGTGAATGGATCATTTGGAATTACAATGGCGATAATGGTACCAATGGCGACAATAATACCAATGGCGACAATGGTACCGACAATGGTACTGACGATGGCGACATTTGGCGCCAATGGTACCAATGGGCGACAATGGCAATA
>JH152688.1:67169-97880 GCA_000226015.1 Mnemiopsis leidyi | reverse complement strand
ATCTTTGTCTGATTGCGACATTGGCGCCAATGGCGAAATTGGCTTGTATGGCGCCATTAACGCCATTGGCGCCAATGTCGCCATTGTTGGTACCATTGTCGCCATTGTCGGTACCATTGTCGCCATTGGTACCATTGACACCATTGGTACCATTGTCGCCATTGTAATTCCAAATGATCCATTCACTCTGAGTGGTGATCGTGAAAAAGGTATCGCCATCGAGTGGTTCCAATGGATCCGTTATAAATGATCCAATGGTCGCCAATGGCGATAGCCATTGTCGCCAATGGTACACATCCATTGGCGCCAATGGCGATGGGGACCACCATTGGCACTACTGACCTCATCGCCATTGGCGCCATTGGAACATCCATTTGTTCCATCAAGTGGATCCATAGGCGCCAATTCCCCCACTCACCAAACTATATGGCCCTTTTATCTCTATTTCTATATTCTTGTATTTTTAACTCAGAATATAACATAGAATTATCAGGGGGTTTAATTTTTTGATTGGATTGTTTTGTTATTGACAATAATTAAGAGGTTTTTCGTTCTCTGTAAATAAAATCTGTCATATATATTTGTAATACATTACAATTGTATTTTACGCTTAAAAACGATCCGTCAAACTCAATTATCTAATTTCGCTACTCTATCATCATTCTATTATCTTATTTTTACTAGGTTAACACCAAATATTTTTGAAAAATAGTTTTGATAAATGATCGGATAATAAAAAATCATAATTTTGAAGAAAATTCCCAATTGATCGCAATCTCCTAGCATATCAAATGATACTAAATCGCTAAAATGAAAATAAATAACAGAAAAATACCATTTTCAAGACAAAGCATTCCATTGAGGCCTAATCAATTCGCATAACACATGATCTCTTATCAATATATTGTGCATGCTGTATATTCAAATCGCTCGTAATTCATAACAAAGAATTTAAATCCTAAACATAGTTGAGGAATAAACTGGCAAGGCAAACGAAACGCTTGATCTGGGTAATCAAAACAGTAACTTCAATTCCGATAACTTTTAATTTTTTCCTCGCCACTTAATTCGAGTTCTTGGATGTTTCATTATTGCTTCAGGTAACCGAAAAAAGTTCAAACAAAATCAATAATCAAAACATAGCTCCAAAACACTTGCAAATAACACAAGATATCAGTTTATATAATTGTTAGTTGTATAAAAATATTTCGAAAATATAATTTTTGGGCAGGATTGTTCCCATTTCCCAATGTATATCATTCATGAATTGCTTAAAAGTATATTTGTATAATCTCATTCTAAATTTTAAGCGATGGTTAGTTTAAGTGTGATGACGTCACATAAAATCCATTATAAAAAACCCTAAAATGGCCCTGATCCAGAAATTTTCCATATGACCACAATAAAAACCCGGCGAAACTAAACATCGTGAAATATTTGCCCTCCACATCAGATTACCCCATAACACGATTGTCTTTAATCTTCCATGATCATGACCCCTCATATTAAAATCTCTCCCTTCGGTGGACCCGCCTGGGACGACGCGAATGAGGAGTTTAGCCAGTCCTTGGATTGGTCATCTACATCCTTCAAGATGGAACTAAGCATTGAGTTGCGGCTGTTCAACTGGTCGATTTCTTGTATGACGCTGTCACCTGGAAGTGGTAGATACGTTAATTTGGTGGTCACGTGATTTGTGGTGGTCACGTGATTTGTGGGGGTCACGTGATCTGTGGGGGTCACGTGATTTGTGGGGGTCACGTGATTTTTGGGGATATAATAAGTAAGAAGAAGGTATCTGAATGAGTAAAAACTAGCTAAGATTCGAAACACGTTAAAGCTGATGTCGAAAAAGATGGTAAGAAAACTGAAAAGAATTTTACTTAAAGAAGACGCATGCAATTATGCAAAGAGCATTTTAGATTTGTAAAGTTGTAGCAGAAGAAGATTGAGAGATATTTTTCTATTTTGAATAAAATTATGATGCAGAAGGAGAAACAGCAAAATAGATTTAATGATGATAAGACAATTTATTTCAAAAGCACAGAGATAGAAGATGATAGATCTGATCATTTAAGCAACATAATAATCTTTGGAAAAGGTGAATTACTCCATTGACCAGAAATGTATTTAGACGTGAATGTGATGGTTGGAAACTTATCCAGAACTTCAATTAGGAGCCCGGTAGCAACATGCTTAATGAAAAATGATGATTGTAAAATTGTTTAGGAGATAGGCAGATAGCATTTAATCAAATTGGTTAGCTTCTTTTTAACACTTTCATTGATAGTTTCTTTTGCGTCAAACCGATTAGCAACGATCGACGCAATCTCAAAAAGATCATTCAAGAAATCTTAGAATCTTAGAATTCTGATTAGATATTCGACCGCCAAACCATGGCATGCATCATTGATTAATTTACCAGTTCAGCCGTTTTGATCTTTATCTAAAAAATATTGTTATTAAAAAAATTAATCTCTCATTAATGTTCATTGACTCAGCTCTCTTAGTAGAGATAAAATAGATGGATTGGTGTTTGCGCTAAAGTGACCTGCACATCCTGGGAGCTAAAGACATTCTTGATCAACCTTCAGGAGTGGAAGCGTAACCTACCCGTCAAACAGCTCAATGGGCATGATAATCTCAAATAGAGGAACGGATGTGATTACAGCATTTAATATCCAACGAACTCATGAGCCCGATAGTCCTATGGATAGCCAGACCAGCATTCTACAATCACCTCATTGCATGAATGCACTACCGATGCAATGATTTGAAGACACGATTCAGCAACTTAAACAATCAGGGTTCTATCAACAGCAATTACATGAGAGATAAGCAAGATTTTACACGTATGTTACACGAATGTGCACGTGTAACACTTATGTAACACGTGTTTGCACGTGTTACAGGGTTACAGGTTGCCCAACTTTACCTATCGAAGATTTTTCTATTTCATTATCCGAAGCTTCGTTTTCTGAGCTGCTATAAACGAGAGAAAGTTATTTTTAGAAAAAAGAATAATATGCGCAATGAATATCCTGTTCAATAAGAATAACATACGCAATTGATAAACAAGAAACAATAAGCTTATTAAAAATCAGCGCTGTGAAACTTAACACTCTACAAAAAGAAGCTGTAGTTATAGCTACACGTAGCGACAGTGTTCACTGCTTAAATATAACATTACTTATGTTGAACACCGGCAAGAGTAACGGTATCTAATTAAGTATAAACTAAATGGTAACTAATTAGCCAATAAAAGGTATGTATTGAATTACCTCTCCGCACTCTCTTCACCCTCCTCCTCCCCCTCCTCCTCTTCCTCTTCCTCTTCACTCCCTGACATGTCGCTGTCAGAGTTGCTCTCTGAATCCTCGTCACTGCTGTAGTCTGTACTATCGTCTTCCGATGAGTTTCCTGGTAGATAACATATCCTCATTGTAATGTCACTTAGGTTAGAATTTGGGGGATTTTTTAGTCTTCTCTGCGAGAAACAAGGAGTAACAATTAGCGGGAAAACATGACTTGAAATGACTTCTAATCCTCAACGGATGATAAATCAGCAGAGAACTCACCCTTGTTGCTGTCGAGCCAGCCCATCGAACCAGGCATCTTGTTTCTCCGGGCAAAGGAACTAGCCTCTGACTTCGCGTCGTCAGCCACGTTCTTCTTAGAGCCGGCTCGTGAAGTGGGAGTCATATGCTGAAATATGTCGGATTTCTAAAATCCTAATAGAATTGTTGATCATAACACAAAATTTACACATAAAATTATTCGATAGAAAATAAAAAACTGGAACTGTTAAGATGATTGAAAAAATTGGACAATATAATTGGAAACGGAAAAATTAGACTGTGAATGTCTTGAAATTATGAGAAAAACGAAGCTTGAATTGAGATAAAGGATGAAGCTCCATCAAAAGAAATGTTGACTGAATAGTAAGATAGTTCCCTAAATTACTCACCAGTGGCATGTACACGCTCTCAATGAGGCTCCTGATGTCTGAATCGGAGTCTGAGTCATCTGAATTATACTCTGAACCTGGACCCTGAAATTTGGAATCGGTAAAATTATCTGAAAACAGTACAAGAATCAAATTTACTTCCCAAGAAATATATCATGAAAATTACTAATTAAATCATGAAAAATTGTTTTTTTTTTGTTTTAAGAGAGGCTGGGTCCCAGGGTAATGAAAAATTGTTGCAAAATGCGAACTTGTTCTACAGGGTGATTCAGAAAGGATGTCACCATTTTGAGGAGCTCTATCTTGGTACACTAGTAGGAGCTCTATCTTGGTACACTAGTAGGAGCTCTATCTTGGTATACAAGCAGGAGCTAAATCTTGGTATACAAGCAGTGAAGTAAAAGAATCAAGCTGCCTACCTTCTTGAGCTTAGGATTAGACATGGCGCGTTTCATGTTATGAGAAGCCATGTTGCGGGGCAGAGAGGGGTCCCGGAACCGCGGCAGGGACTTGGCGCGTTTGTATCGTGGTGGCGCTGGTGCTTCCTCTGCCGGGGCGGCTCGTTCCGAGGGTGTTGGCTCGTCTTCGGACGTGGATTCTGAAAAATTTTGTGTTGAAAGAGTTGAATGTTATTGTTTTAAGATCGATCTTAGAAACAGATTTATTACCTTACGGTTTTAACTTCTCAACATTTGCTAATCAGTTTTTAGAATTCACGAAATCAAGGACATGTCAGCCGACAAAATAGACAAGACCCACAAACCTGACGAAGGAGACGAACTGTCGTCAACCTTCTGAACCGGTTCTGCTTCCGGTTCGGGCGGAGCTGCTTTCGGTAGTTTCTTATTGAATATCGGCATTGACGGTTTCCATCTCCTCTTCTTTTCAGGATTTTCAGCTGGCTTAGGCGAGGCCACGGAGGAAGGTGGGGAGGTTGCAGGGTCGTCCAGGGTTGTCTCTTTGGGGGTACGCGGAATTGGGGGTGGTGACATTGGGGGCTCGAGGTCCGGATCTCCTAAGGAAGTTGTGAAAATTTCAGATCTAAATTCTCTACTCAACATCGCGAGATTGGAGCTTGATGTTCCAGACTTCCAGATTTCCAAGGGGCAAGGGGAAATTTTTCATGAATCTAAAATTAAGTTTTATATGAATTTAATATAGTTACTACAGTTACCCATGATTGAATATGAATTAGATATGAATTGAATATGAAATGAATATGAATTTAATATAGTTACTATAGTTACTATAGTTACTATAGTTACTATAGTTACTATAGTTACTATAGTTACTACAGTGACTATAGTTACTATAGTTAGTATAGTTACCCATGATTGAGAAGTCTTTAGCACTCTCCATGCTTGCTCTACGTCGTCTAAAGGAGGGTGTTGGAGAAGGCGATCTAGGTCGACTAGACTGTACTGGTTGCACTGCCTCTATCTCAATAACTGGTTCTGGTTCTGGTTCAGGCTCCACCACTGGTTCCGGTTCTGGTTCTGGTTGAGGTGCAGCTTCTGGCTGTTTCTTCTTCTTTTTCTTCTTCTTCTTCTTAGGGGCTGGATCGTCTATCGTTGTCTCCTTAGGAATGGTGACGACCGGATCGTTAATGATTGTGTCCAGAGGGGTGTTGGTGGCTGGGTCATCTAGAGTAGTCTCTAGGGGAGTTTGTTTCACGGGTTCATCAAACAGGGGCTCTGCTGAGAACGGTTTTAATGCTTTCACCACGGGAACAGCATCTACTTCGATCATAGGGGTTGGTGGTTCAGGTTCCTTCGTTCGATTATGTGGGGAATTAGCGATTTCTTCTGGATCCAACTTGATCGGCAGATCTTTCCTTCTGTTATAATCATCAATACTCTTGTTGATATCGATGGTAGGCTTGGGTAGAGGTTCCCTCTCGACACAAGGAATATCCCTCACCTCAACCACTATCGGATCAGGCTCGTATCGGGGCGGAGGACTGGTCGCCATCTCCTTCTTCTTGGGACGATCAAGGGACAGCTTCAAGTTATCAAACGTGTCCTCTATCGGAGCGAACTGGCTGAGGATATCCTCGCAGGAGAGCCCATCCTCGGGCGGAAGGAGACTTCCTAGTCTGTCGAACTCGTCAAACTTGGGAAGACTGGCGTCCTTGTTGATGGTAGTGTTGGTGGTGTGGGTCGAGTTTATTATCTCCCATTTGTGTCGGTCTATCGTGACGTTTATGTTGGGGGGAGGGAGGTCTTCTTTTGTTTTGGGGGTGTCGGTCGTTACTGGGATACCCTGAAAAATCAGGCACTGTAAAAGTAAGACGTGATCACAAATACGGTATATTAAAGTAAGGTCTATCGCGGTATAGCACGATCTTCAACATGGTCTATTACACGGTCTACTACACGGTCTACTACAAGGTCTATTACACGGTCTATTACTCGGTCTATTACCCGGTCTATTACACATTCTATTCCATGGTTTCGGCACTTTTTTTTACCTTCGCCAACTGAGAAATAATCTTGTTTTGTTGCTTGACTTGTTCTTGAAGATTCTTTACGGTCTCACTCAATCTCAAACAATAGTGTTCCTGATGATAAGTGATAACCAGTTAGCACAAATATATCCAACAATGCAATCTCGCAAATGAGACTCTGAATCAGAACTAAGTAAATGAAATCCACACACAAACTAATTGAAAAAAAAAACAGATAAAAAGACTTTCGTTCAACCACCTTATCATAAAGATCGTCAACATCGTGAGCCAGTCCCTTCCAGAGCTCCATGAAAGCTTGCAGTTTGTAGTTTACTTCGTCTAGTCCTGTACTTGACCCGATGTACCTTCCGTCTAAAATGAAGGTATTGTCATGGATTGTATTCGGACTCCTGAGCTGATTAACACACCGTACTGTAATCTCCGAATTCACCAACCGAACCACGAAACATAAACCGCCACGCGAAAGCACCTCAAATACACTTAATCTGACAACGCATTAAACCACCCAATACCTGATTTTATTTTGTTGAAGAGGTCACCAAAGAGTCCTTCTATTTGATTGGCGTGTCGCTCCTTCATCCTTGATCGTTCTATATCAAACTTTTCGTGTTGCTTAATAATGTCGTTCCGCAGCTAAGGTAATGTAATTAATTAACGCAAGTAAATAATCTTTACCTTGGGCTACGGCAAATGGTATGATAATTTGATTTTATTGGCTGTAACGTTGTTTCTGTATAATTACAATTTCGGACCGTGGGAAATAAACGCGCACGGCGCGCTTTTAACCACATGAGTAATATGAAGATGGAGACCGCGCGTTACAACTAGCTTCGGAGGCCGTCGCCTCCATAACAGTACTGCAAAATGTGACACCTTTCGGATATTCTTCTAATCAGATTCTCTGATGAAAAAGGAGTGTATGGAACAGAGCATGATCCATATACCCATTCTGCATTAATGCACTTCATGATCCAGGCAGTAGCACTGAATTTAACAAGACACTGCATTCGACAATTTAAAATCGAAATAATTGTCTTTTCGATCTGATTAACTTTTATATTGGCATTCTTTCTTCATCAATGTTCATTACACCCTTAGCGGTTGTTCGATGGAACTGACGGCGACATATAAAAAGGTACACTTTCGACTTTCGTAAGTACAATGTCATTTGGGACTTGTCAATGTAGCCAACATTTATTGATACTTCTATACTCTTATCGTACTTCTATATTCTTATCTCCAATATTTTACATATCTCACATTCCTTACCTTATCATGTCTTCTGGCGTAGTGTTCCAGTCGTATTTTAACAACGTTCAACTGGTTCTGCCATGCTTGTCTCCTGCCGTCATATTCGTTGAGAATGGCGGCGCACTGCGCTCGCGCACTATTGCGCTCTTTGCGAGCTTGATCTCGTTCTTTGATTATCTGAGAAATTATGGCAACGGTAAAAACTATAGCCATGACAATTGTGACAAATTTAAATTCTTCCTGTTAAATGTCTCAATCCAGGTATTCTAAATGATGACAAATTAGACAGGACTATTAAAGATAGACTACATTGTACTGCCTACTACATATAATGTCCAGTATATAGTGTCTAGTATATAATGTCTACTAAACGGCATGTCAGGTGATGACAAATTAGTGAGCCCTTCAAAGGATTAGCATGTACGTTATGCAGTACTACACTAAGTAATGGACGACATATTATTGAGAGACATTTTAGTAAGAGCATAGAGATTTGGTATGACGAAAAGTTCCGAAAATACTTTTATCTGCAAAAAACATCATGATAATCAGTAAGCTGCACGCAGGTTACAGAATTTAAGTGCTTTCTAAAAATAGCTTACAACAGAGGTGAGTCCCTCCAAAGAGTCCAGTGTTTGCCGCTCCAGATCGTCGGGTGGAGAGTCTGGAGTCTTGGGTGCAGCATCAGTTTCAACTGAAATTGTTGTTCGGGTGAGTTGTGGGAAAAAGACTGGGGAGATTATATGTGCCTGGAACAGTTTAGGAGCGAGAAAAGGTCTTATCAGCTTATCTACAGAAATTTCACATTGATATGCCAGATTGGTACTGCTTATTTTCGCCTTTAACTTTTACTTTGGGGTGGAATAACTTTTAAATCGCACTGTCACGTGGTATGATATTAAATAAATATGCTTATTTGACAGCGTTTATAAGAATTTCAGCCCCGTGCAATAGCTAGTGTAAAAGCATGATATGATGTGAAATCAGCACATAAAAACAGAAAATCAAAAGCACGGTAAAGAAGCACCAGTAAAATCAGAGATATGATAGACAACTACAATGTAGTACAGAGATAATATTTTGATTACATTTTGGATGTAGTAGGTGAAGTTCTGATCAAGTTCATGTCCAGGCAAACTTCTTAACTAACTGTTTTTGTAACTATTTAACTGTGATTTAATTAACAGTTTAACTAAGTTAACCAGTCATTATTAATCAACTGCTGCTGCAAAAGTGCCAAAATTTGTGTTGTGGTAACTAACTTAAGTTGTTATCGTTATCTTTCAGGACAAATTGGGATTTAGATTTTGTCTCCTTTGGCTCATCTCGTTGATTCAATATGACAAAAGTTACCCACACAGACGATTTCAGCCTTACAAATAGGACTGTAACGGTTTCAAATAGTAGTAAAAAGAAGTACCCAGTAAACAACTATGATATCATAAATATCACGTGACATGGGGCAGAAACAACGTGACTAGCACAATTTCATTCGCTAGCTAACAAAAGAGGTAGTTATTCGGGGTAACGGCCAACGACCGAAGTCAACGTATAAGATCTTTGATCCCTATCGTGCAGACAGGGTAAGGAGACTATATCTCTCTTAATAGAAAGTAAGCACTGAAAAGACAAGGATTTGGAGGCAGGAAAGAGGGTTAGAGAAAACAAAGAGATTCTGTTCAAGACTCACGAACATGACTCATGACATTACTAGCGCACGCTTAGCGTAGCCTGAGCTTCCTTTTGACATATCTTTGCATTAACTTTGCTTGCTTTCCTACAGCAGTACTAAGCATATTAACAGTATATTTAGGTCTTCACGAATAACGTTGGTATGACAAGTATTTGGGGGCTACTGCTCATTTTACTGGGAGTTATAGTAGATGCTCTTAATCCAGGTAAAATTTGATCATAAATTAAATTTGATAACAACTGAACACACTATGGACATGTGCTACTGGGATTATTGAAAAATTTATCAGCTCAAAGAAAGATGACAAAAATCGCAATATTTATCAGATTTGATAGCAGTGGCACGTGAAAGAAAAATCCCGATTGACATGGAGAAAATGTTTCTAAAAGTCAGGACAAAAAGTACGGCGGGAAGCAACGACCTAATCCAACTCAGGCTTTACAACCAGGACGACACTTTTAAGTCAGTGAAAATCAAGTTTACAGATGTGCTGACCTACAAGATCGAGCCATGCATGGATCACTGTCTGGAGTTCCCTGTTGAACCAACTCTAATGTCCAGGACCAACTTTGTCATAAAGACAACTTCCAAGGGAATCAGGATTTTCTGTGGGTGGGTGGAGGTTCTAGACTTGGAATTGTCTGATGAAATGTGTAGTGAGAGTTCTGACTGGAGGGATTTGTGGGAGAAGAAGATTGTGGCAGTGTATTTCGACTCGACAGATACTGGGTCCTATCTTTACCAACTCAAACTCTTTATACGTAAGATCTATTCCTAATTGTCTAAATTTTTGTTGTATTGGCTACTTTATTGACATTTGACTGACTAGTTTTGGCAAAATGGGCATTTTGCCAAAACACCTAGCTAACTTCATAATTAATTTTATAAGCCTGCATCATTGAGCTATGGAGGGCGTAAAAAACATTATTTGTTGAAAATTGTAAACATCCCTTTGTCAAATAAATTGATCAAAGGGACTGATTTGGGCGTGATCTTAAATCTTCTGATTATTATCCCGAAAGCCCTTTTGTCACTATTAGAAAAATAGGGCTTAGAAGAAGTAGAACAAGAGAGAGATAGAGTTGAAGTTAGGGTTAGAGCTTAATCCCAAAACCCCGCAATAGGTTTGTGCAAGCTGCCGAGAATATGGTAAAATTTCGCGGCAATGTAATTACTTGTCATGACTCCTACAAGCACCAATTATCTAAAACTTATTTTTTGTACTACTAAAATACGCAAAATCATACAACATTTATTAGCTGACAAACAAAACCTTTTGTCTCAACTAAACATTAATCATAAGATCCGAGTAGGCGTCCCATGGTCTACGATAGGATTATCTTCTCTATTCTTCCTTCTCCTGTCCGGTCCTCTGAACAGTGATGTAGTAAGCGTAGCTGGAGATGTGGCACATGTTGTTGTACTGTCTGGTGAACCTAACATGTCCTTGCTCTCCCCACCCAGTTCCGTAACTGTTCCTCACAATCCAGTAGCTGCTGGTGTATCCGACAGTGGTGACAGCGTGGTTCTGCACATTCATGCAGCTTCTGTTGTAGTAGATTCCACCTCGGTAGGCAGAGAGCTGTCGGTCGAATCCCATGCCAGAGGCAACGGGTCCACTTCCGAGAGCATGAGCAAGACCGCTGTCACCGTTGACTCTGCGGACGCTGGTGATTCTGAAAGGAAGAGCGTTGGGGTTTCGGGTGTTGCATCCGTATCCGTCCCTGAAAGTGAAGGGCATATATTGAGAGGAGGTCAGATGTCCGGTCCTCTGGACAGCCTCCAGAGCTCTGTTGTGGAATCCTCCGCTGGCCACAGTGGATCCCTGGGTGCAGTCAGCGGTTTCCTGCTCAGCGAGTGAGGTGTATCGTCCACTGGCGATGGCAGCATGGCCCTCCAGGACGGCAGTGGCAGCGAAAGCCCAACAGGCGTTGGTGTTTTGCTGGTTCTTGGCAGGTCCGAATCTACCTTGGTGGTTGGATCCCAAGTTGAATTTGGGGTTGATCTCCTGTGGCTCGTCATCAACTTCTTCGTCAGGCATAGCAGTGGCATTGAAACCGTGCATGTTCTCGATTTCGGCTTCAGTCAGGTCAGCGAAGAGGGTGATTCCGTAGGTGACATCTTCGTCTTCATCGTTGTATCTGGCAGCGTCTTTCACGAATCTGAGATATGATGTCTGTGATAGAATTATCTAAAGTGAGGTTATTACAAATTGATGAGTTTGAAATTTTCTAAATTTCAATGAGACAACTGCAAATATATGTGATATTGGATAAACAAGCCTTGATACGGTAATGGGTTTAATGTAAGACTCAAAGTAAGCAGAAAACTCACTTCTGGAAGTTAGCTAGTCTCATCCTCCTTTCAGCAGGGGCGTACTCCCTGCCAAACTCCCACTGAAACTCGTTGAAAAGTCCGAGCATGACCTTGGGGTCTCCCGCAGCCAGATTGACCATCTGGTCCTTGGAGGCCGAGACAGCGGCGATGGCTACGAAAAGAACGACGAACATCTTCATGATTGGGTTGATCTGTTGAAAATCGGTGATGATCCAGAAAGTTGGACAGTTTAAATAGTCTGATTAAGGGATGGCAGGTGGTACGGTTTTAGAATAAATCAAATCTGCTGGCCGTTTTTGAGCGAGAGGTGGGAAATGGTCTTTTGTTTTCCACGACTTTTTTCCGTGTTATTAATTTGAAACAAAAGGGTCTATAGAAACCATTAAATATCTAAGAAAGACGTGTTAATCGTATGATCCAATTCAACCTGTGAAATTTCAGTTAAAGTTTTAAGCAGCCTATTGAAATTAAACTAGCCATTGCTGAAAAACTTGCTAGGTTTTTAGGCCCTTAATATAGCGCCAACTTAAATCATGTAGATATATATGCAACATAGGCACTATTTTCTATTCACGGAAAACATGTCTCTCATAAGAACGACTAAAAGGTTAAATTATTTTAAGATTATGTCATACGGAGGTATTTGGTCTTATTAAATCGTACCCCCACGAGATATCACTGCGAATACTTTGACACAAGAGGGGACGGCATTCGTGGGGAGGTGTCACAATTTTGTTTTGACATGTGACAGCTATTGACCAATAAAAAGTCAGGTTCGAACAAACAATAAATAACGCTCTCTGTTCTCAATCTCAAATTTTGAAACAAATTTGCGAAGCCTCCAATTTAGACCGACATAGACCGTTTTTCTTGATCATAGATTATACTGACTTAGATTATCAATGTGTCAACAAAGATGGTCTTGGGTTTTTGCTTATTGAAAGACTAGCAGAGAGAATTCCTTTCATAATATAGCTTTTTGCGACATTTGAATGTGATGCGTTGGCCTTTCTTTTTCAGGCAATACTTTATCTTAATGAAATGCTCAGTACCATAACGACCTACTTGTCATACCTCAGCAAGAGAATTGCTTCCTGAGTAAACTTGGGGCTGATTTCCTGGGTCAAATCATCAACTTTCCTCGGACTAATCATCAACTTTTTAGCAAAAAAGGATGAATCAGTTTTAATCATAAGCCCCATTACTATTCTTTTATCATATTTGATATTGACCTTATCCTTACGCCATAAAAGGCGTTGATTTTTTAAAATTTTTTCATTTATTTAAAGTCTTAAAGCTAAGAAAAAATGCAATTATTTGCTGAGTTATATTTTGAAATATATAATGCTAGAGAAGCAGTTCAAGCTCTAATGACATCTTCAACTCCTCCAGATTCAATCAGCTGAGATGAGCCTCTATTCTTCCTTTTCCTGGCCACTTCTTTGAACAGAGATGGAGAAAGCGTAGTTGGAGATGTGGCACATGTTGTTAACCTGTCGGGTGAACCTAACATGTCCCTGCTCTCCCCACCCAGTTCCGTAACTGTTCCTCACAATCCAGTAGCTGCTGGTGTATCCGACAGTGGTGACAGCGTGGTTGGGCCTAGAGTACATGCAGCTTGTGTTGACGTAGATGCCTCCACGGTAAGCAGAGAGTTGGCGATCAAATGCCATACCAGAGGCAACAGGTCCGCCGGCAAGAGCGGTGGCAAGACCATTGTCACCCCTGACCTGGTGTACGCCGGTGATCCTGAAGGGAAGAGCGTTCTGGTGGGAGGTGATGCACCTGTATCCGTCTCGGTGGGTGAAGGGCTGGTTGGCATGTGTGGTCAGATGTCCGGTCCTCTGGACAGCCTCCAGAGCTCTGTTGTGGAATCCTCCGCTGGCCACAGTGGATCCCTGGGTGCAGTCAGCGACTTCCTGTTCAGAGAGAGAGACATACCTTCCGTTGACGATGGCTGAGTGACCTTCCAGGACAGCGGTAGCAGCGAAAGCCCAACAGGCGTTGGTTCGACCTTGGTCTTTGGCGGGTCCCATTCTGCTCTGGTGGTTGGATCCCAGGTTGAACTTGGGGTTGATTTCCTGAGGTGCATCATCATCCTCATTGGCGGCAGGCAGCCCAGTGGCGTTAAATCCGCGCATGTTTTCAGCTTCAGCTTCAGTCAGGTCAGCAAAGAGGGTGATACCGTAGGTGACATCTTCTTCTTGTTCGTTGTATCTGGCAGCGTCTTTCACGAATCTGAGCAAATGAACGATAAAGTTATCCTTGGAAAAGTAAGCAAATAAACCCCAATCACATGTCTTAAACTTGATCAAATCATTACTATTTGGCTGGACATAAACTCACGAAAGCGAGTCAAGTAGACTTGTTGTTAAATTCAGGGAATAAAATTAAAAACCTTACCTCTGGAAATTTGCAAGTCTCATCCTCCTTTCAGCAGGGGCGTACTCCCTGCCAAACTCCCACTGAAACTCGTTGAAAAGTCCGAGCATGACCTTGGGGTCTCCTGCAGCTAGATTGACAATCTGGTCCTTGGAGGCCGACACAGCGGCGATAGCAACAGCAAGAACGATGAAGATCTTCATGATGAGTTTGTTGTAAACGGGTGATGAGTGAGCCGGATCGAGGGTTTAAGTAGTCTGGTTGAAGGAGGCAGGTGGTCCGGTCACAGCTTTGGTTCGCGGTTTCTCAAGCGAAAAGTAATGAAAAATTCCTTTGTTTCGAAGTTCCCTCGGAAGTTTTTTTCTTAGTTTTTATTCCAAACAAAGAGATTTCAACAAACTTTTCACAACTTTTTAGACTTGTTAATATGATTATAAACAACCGATTGTTCACCTCCATATTCGTACGTTTGCCGATATGTATCGATATGAAAAAATCTTATGTGGTTTTTATCAAATACTTAGAAGGTCACAAGTTGAAAAATTAGATCAGGTGTTGGAGCGATCGAATTTTACGCCAGATTTTAAATTTTTATCAAAGTCTTCTATATCAATATGTATATGGCAATTCCTTTCTTTCTTTTCAATAAAAATGATTGAATTTTCGAAGATGGAAATAAATTTAGATCTTTTTAAAACACAATGTGGACGTTCATAAATTCGCCCAAAAAATCTTCGGATAAGTTTTGATTTAGTATTTCTGCAGGATTAACCAAAATATTGATTTCAGTCATCACTTCAAAGCTGCAGGTAGGTAATTGCTTAACTTTAGATATATGCCTCAACGTCGTTGAGTCAAGGATCAGGAATCTTTTTTAGAATTCGCAGTAGAGCCAAATTCTAGTTTTATCTCTAAAAGATGACTACAAAATAAGTGACGTTTGTGAACTAGTCTGATTGATGAGGGTGACGTAACAAATTGCTTTTGAAATTAAATAACACAAACATGTAGGCGATAGGAAAATCAAAGAAGATGCGACAAAGACAGCAGCATAACACACAACCAGCCGTTTTTAGAAAATCTCTTAAATTTTTACTTGCTAAGCAAGCCGAGGTTGCTTATTTGCTAGCTAGGATGCTATGCTAGGCCACATTTACAAGCTAAGATTGTTAAATTTGTTAGCTGAGGTTGCTAAATTCACTAGCTAGGATGCTAATTTGGCTAAAATTGCTAATTTGGATGCTTATATTTGCTAGCTAGGATGCTAAGTTCGTTAACTAAGGTAGCTATATGCTTGCTATATGCTGCTTACTAAGCTTGCTAAATTTTCTTATAACTAAGGTAGCTATATGCTTGCTATATGTTGCTTACTATGCTTGCTAAATTTACTAACTAAGATTGCTATATGCTTGCTAGCTAAGGTTGCTAGGAAACCGAGCTGTAATCTACAGAAGCTCCTACCAGTTTGTGCTGGTGGAGGGGATGCCGGTTCAAGCTGGCTGTATCTTGACAGAATACACGGCCACGTGTGTAGTCGGGGGCCGTGATCAGGGTTGTCTCCTACCGGCTTGCACCGCTCGTGTGAACAACAACCTGGGATCACGTGTTGTTACCGGGTCATGTGATCTTGTCGTCATGGTAACCGTATGAACAACAACCTGGGATCACGTGTTGTTACCGGGTCATGTGATCTTGTCGTTATGGTAACCTTATGAATAACAAACTGATAACCTGCAACCGATTGTACAACAAACTGGGTAACCGTGTGAACAACAACCTAGTAACCATGTGAACAACAACCTGGTAACCGTGTGAACAACAACCTGGTAACCATGTTAACAACAACCTGGTAACCATGTTAACAACAACCTGGTAACCGTGTGAAACAACCAGGTAACCATGTGAACAACAACCTGGTAACCGTGTGAACAACAACCTGGTAACCATGTGAACAACAACCTGGTAACCATTTGAACAACAAACTGGTAACCATATGAATAACAACCTAGTAACCGTGTGAACAACAACCTGGTAAAAATGTGAACAACAACCTGGTAACCATGTTAACAACAAACTGGTAACCATATGAATAACAACCTGGTAACCGTGGGAACAACAACCTGGTAACCGTGTGAACAACAACCTGGTAACCGTGTGAATAACAACCTGGTAACCATGTGAACAAAATGTCAGATAAAATAGGGGAACCTTCTATCAGCTCAGTGAAGCGATAAGTCTTCCCTTGTAAGGGACAACTCCAAAACTCAGACAACCACCCTCCCAAGTAAAACATTTATTTCATGTTTACGTCACTGTACCATGAATACATTGCATTGATGTTCCTAAGTTTGTTGACGTTACTTAAAACTTACTAAAATTTAACAACATTTGCTTAATTTTACTACTTGAACAAGAATATAAGCATACAAGAAGATTATAAAATTCTTAGTCTTAATTAAGAACAGAGCCACAAGTTACAGACTCAAACAAAGTAAAAGTCATCTATGTGGAGCAAATGAAATATAAGTACTGTACGCACGACACACAATAGTAGTGTACTATTGTACTATTGTAGTATTGTAGTGTGTCCTGTCCAATTGTTTCGACTTTCGATACTTCCTTGAAGCTACATTTACAAAGTTATCATTTTTGTACCGAAATGTTTTTTATTTTAACTTACAATTCAACCGGCTTTTGCATACAGTTCAACGGTATTTTTGCCTAAAATTCACCGGATTTAACCACCATGTAAATATTTACGCTGAACACTGTCTGAAAGTAATGTTTTTATACAGGTGTACTCCTTAGCAGGAGTATCCTGCTCATAAATGTACGATGTACTTATTTCACTCATTTTAACTGCCAAGTACCAGATATCTTATCGACAATTTGACAACTCGGAATTTTAATACAGTACAAATTATATAGTAACACAATATCTGTCGCGTTTCACTTGACAAAAGATGTACGTGATGACCTTATTTATAGTCCTGTTCATTATAATATGTACACATCTTACTCACATCTGTCGCGTAACATATTTCATGAGATCATTGACAATAACAACGACTAAGATTTAAATCTTTAAATATTCGAACACCGATTTACTCGTTCTCTAACTAGTGGTGGTGTGCTAATGAGTTGGATTTATTCAAGTTAAAAATGTTGTTAGAGTTATGTTATTCATTTAAGTACTTATGTGCGGTAAATCAAATTATTATGTGATTTATTTGAGTATTTTAGCGCGGTGAATGAAATCATTATGTGATTCATTTAAGCATTTATATGCGGTAAATCGAATTACCTTTTAAAAGCTTCAGAACAGAGAACGAATAAAATATAAGCTAAACTATCATTATCAAGTTACATGTATTATCATTATGATTGTGATTTATAAAATTATTCTCCTGCTATTTTCAATTCCGCAATCAAGCGCTATATGATTAACCAATCATTCATCTGATTATACAAATTGATTAACCCACAACAAAGAAACTGTTTTCATTCCAGACAAACCTGGTTTATTGTTTAGAAGTTTCTCTTTTCTTTTCCTCAGAAGTTCTAGAATATTCTCTTCTTCCTCTTCCCTGAAATACAAGACTATATATCACATGTGCATATTTCATACTGGCACCCTCTTATCTGCATGTAGAACAATAATATTATTTGTTTTACAAGGTCAATATTCATTACATCACATGTTACTTTACACTGGCTACTGTACAGTACAGACAGAACGACCTGCTCAAACTTCTTATAAAATTACAAACAGCACAGAGAAATGTACAGTATAGAACATGAAGACAAGCAGGCAGTGAACTTGAACACGCTATACATTGAGTGAAAATACGCTATACATTTATTTAAAATACGTTGTACATTTATTCAAAATACACTATAAATTCCTTCGAAATACGCTATAAATTTATTGGAGATACGCTATAAATTTTTCAGAATATGCTATGAATTTATTCGAAATACGCTACACATTTATCCAAAATATGTCAGGCATTTATTAAAAATACGCCATACATTTATTCAAAATACGCTACACATCTATTCAAAATGCAAATAGTTGTATTTATACTATACACAATGTACATGGAACAAGAAATACCAGACTTTACCCTTGATTCCAATCAGCTTTGCAACACTTTCAACTCTGTGTATCAAGGGGTATGAAGTTTATTAAATTTATCAGTTTGAATTTATTTTATCATTATAATTTATTTTATTAGTCCATACAAAAACTATGGAGCACCACGCACAAGTATTTTGGGATATCTGAGTATAACGGCCGAACAATAGCAATTGAGCAAAATGACCAACTTCACATAATGCAAAATAAGTTGCACAGACGCTATCCAATTTCCGTATTGCAGTTGTTTTAAAATACCGTGCAGAGGATTTGCAACAAAATACCACAGGAATATCTTGGCACTAGCACCCGGGATCGGCTATCATTGCAATATAGGATGCGGAGATAGCGCATATTCAGGGCCTAACTACGGGCCTGCGCATATTGCAGTAGAAAGTGCGAGATACAGACTAAGATTTTAAATATTTCAATGTTAAGATACTTGCTTGTATCAGCTGCTTTCCTTGTTGGTGTTTAAAGATGATGATGTTAAATTTATCTGAAGTTTTTAGTTGTTATCTTTATTACTGGCATCATCTTAGCTATGCCAAAGGCTTCTTGTTTTAATGATGAAGTAGCAATAGTTTCACACGTTATTGTTGAATTCCAAACACAAGGAAATATTTCGGCGTGATTTAGCCTACAAATATTGCTTTTGCATCATCACGATGCCCTTCGGGGCACACAACGATACACCAATGACATAAGAAGACAAATCATGAGCGACATGCTCTAAACTTCTACAGTTACAATTTTTCCCACAGTTAAAGCCTGTTAGGCAGTAAATCCGAAACACAAATCTACGAAACAAGAGGAGAATTCTCCTCAACTATTCTTTCTTCTTTTCAGCTTGGTGGACAGTTCGCTTCGAGTTGATGTTTCTATACCATAGTAACAAAAAGAGACTGTTCAAATGAGGAGGTCTGACTTTATCATTGCAATTATTTTTGAAAATTCATCCAAGTATTTACGGCCAAGTAGCGCAGTTGGTTCGTGCGCCAATTTTGTAATCAAAAGATTGCGAGTTCAAATCACGCTTGTAGCTACTTGGTCGTGTGGTGAGCTTGGTGGACGTTCTGCTAATGATCTCGTTGTATCTATGCAGTCTCCCGGTTCTCCCAGCCAAACGCTTGAGAAATGGGGAGCTGTGCAAATCGGTACAGCGAAAGTGACTTCAAAGGCTGGTTACAGATATGGGTGCCACATGCACCCATATGGATCTGGTAAAAGTATTAGTTTCGGGCGTTGCCTTCTACAGGCTAACCCGAAATTTGAAACTTGCTAACCAACTAACTAATTCATCCAAACTATTGCGAGAGTACGATATAAGGTTGACAATCAGTGAACACCTCTGGGAGTCGAGCTTGCTCGAAATGAGGACCCGAAAAAGGTCCCCTCCCCACTTGAAACCACATCAAGTAATTTAGATACAGCCATTTACTATCTAGGTAATGTTTTATATCAGTTTTGTAGATTTACCAAAGACAGTTTTTAGATGTACTAAACACAGTGCATTAGAAATGATACAATGAGATCATTCTTAACATTTCAAAACACCAAAAAATTAAGAAACTAAAATAAATAAGTCAACGAATATAGTTGTAGTTGAATTTTACGATTTAAACATTTCTCTAAATCATTGCAAAATGAAATTCACCAAAACTTATTAAAATTTCTTCTCTTTCATATTATTAGCTGATGGTTCCTTATTGTACGTCTAAACTCTAACATAATATGTTGAAGTGGCCTTGTCTTTATTAAAATCTGTAAGTTTCGACCGGCGACAATTTCAAACTCTCTTCAAATTGAAGGACACCCTGGCATGACATCTCCAGCTCTTTATTCTTCAACTGTCAGTAAATCTGCCCTCTCCACAATCCACATCTCCCACTCATCATAAGTCCATCAAAAACCGTTTCAGCTCCTTGGTCCACATTCCATGTTCTAAAACCGGATCATGATCAACCTTTCCAACACCTCTCACCATCACACAGGTAACACACTCATTTCCAGGTTTGGACCTCAGTATCTTCTCGCAGAGGGGGCGCGCCTTGACGTCTAGTTCCCCGTAGATCAGCAGAGTAGGGACGGAGAGAAGGGGTGGTGTGGTGGGGGACACTCCAACCCACCCCCTCAAACTATCACTCTCCAGCAGGGGCAGTACGAAGTTACTGCTGAAGGAAACAGACACGATCACAGGTTTACACGTCACGAATAGCGCGGCTAACAGCGCGTTCATGAACGTGCCCTTGTCACGCAGCTTGGCACTGCCTCCGCTGGGTATATTTACCGCCACCGTCCTATGACCAACTCCCTGCATCTCACGCATGGTCTCCAGCCAGAGTTCCCGGGATGATTTCCGGCCGTGGAGTAGTACAAGAGTGTGGACTGGAGGGGAGAGAGGCTGCGCGTCGTAGACGGAGATCTTCATCCCACAGATGTTTAACTCTAGGTCTTGGATTTTGTTCATGGTGTGGTGCTGGGGGAGGTCTAGAGAGTTAGGTAATGCCATGAAGGGGTTGCTATTCCTTCATTTGGACTAACGTAGAATGATTTTCTAAGATTTGCTGAAATTAACTCAGTAATATCTAACACTGTGACTTGTAATCCAGGTAATTCTATTTCACTTATTTTCCTTTACCATCTAACACACTTAGAGCACAGCGCAATAACCAGCAACAATTATCAGCGGCAGATTTTATCAAAAATAAAATGAAATATTTCAAACACCTACTCAAAAATGAGATTATTTTCCGAAAGGGGAACAGTAGCTGTACGCTTCAATGCAATTGTGATTAGTTTAGCCTCCAAAGAAGATAATATTGGCATTGTATATCACGTGACAGTATTCAAAGTGGCACCTGTATTAAGTTTAACGACATAATATCTATAGATAATTGACAGTTAAAAGGTTTGCGAGAAATGATACGAATCGTAACAAATGCAAGAAGACAGAACAACATTTAGGTCAAATAATATTAAACTTGAATAAGGCTTGAAAAAAGTCGTCTAAAAAGTAAGAACAACCTGCTGAAATGTGAACAAAATGCACACTGGGAACTACCATAAAGTGGACTGAACTTAATCCACAGTGAATTGTAGATCGGCAAGCCTTTAGATCCAAACTTCAAAGAAATATATTCAAAGATGCATACATCTTACTTCAGAATCTGCTTGAAGCCTACGTAGTACAATCACTTTAAAACGGAGGTTAGATCATGATTATCTGCACTGCTCAAAGCAGAGGTGCATTTTAAAGTCGTCCAAGTGCACGGTACCATCAGTCTAGTTGAAAGTGCGGTTAAAGAAGTTAAAGTTGAGATGAACGACATCGCACTGAAGTTAAGCAGAAAGTGCACTTGAAGTTGAAGATAAGGTGAACGACATCGCACTGAAATTAAGCAGAAAGTGCTTGAAGTTGAGATGAACGACACCGCGCTGAAGTTTCGTCAAGAGTTCAAATTTAAAACAAGTCCAAGAAATTCCACTGTACAAATAAGCAGGTGTAATAAAGAGACTTGAGACTTGAGTTACAAGTCTTTTAATAATTACAATAATATTGCGGAATTGCAAGCGTTGAAATATATATAAAATCTTATCATGGCCTAAAACTTAATAAGAAATGATACATCGGGAAGAAAGTCGTGAGAAAATTCTCCTTGGGGAACTGTTAATTCGTCAAGTCCAGGATTCGTTGATGTAATGTTATTGTTAGGTATAATGGGACTGTGAATAACATAAATAGATTTCATTCCTTAACATTACAGTTACAGATTCAGTTTTATTTGTAAACTTGTAAGTGTGTTGGAAATGTGTTGGAAATGTGCTGGAAATCTCTTAGTACCTATAGATGTTCAATGTCTCCAAATCGGGGCATCAGATTTTCCCGCAAACAATAAGAAAGTAAGCTACAGTCAGCACATATCATGCCACAATAGCTCAATAGACTACATAGTCCGTGATGCATGAAGTGACCAAATGCAACTTTTTGGACAAACTTTGATATTGGTACATCTAATCTTGGCACTATGTAGACTAAACACAATCTTGTGAGTGGCACTTAAAGCAGGACAACTTCACCCAAACAAGCAGGGTTAGTACACAACATTCCTAACATTCCATATATTCCGACAAGTAAGTTACATCTTGCTCCCTCTCTAAACAACTACTACTCCTTACCACAAGAGTTGAAGCTCGATTCCTTGACTATTTGCTAACACGACTTCTGCACTAAGATGACTTATCTGCTAAAGGAAGACACGCTGTCCCTCATTTCAAGGAGAAAGCTTTAAGCTGTGCTGTAATATGCTAGAGCAAACTGGGACCGTGCCAGGGATTGAGATTTGGTCAAAAGGTGAGTATTTTTGTCAGGGTGAATGCCCTTTTTGTACTGAAGTACAGTAGATATATACAGTGTACATTTAGGGTGTGCAATCCAACGGGAGATGGTGATACAATGGTCTGTTCAGTGTCCGTGCTGGAGGTCAATAAAGAAAATATCCCTAGTCAAGTACACAATCAGTACACGCAGAGTTATTGAAATAACTTTGAATGTGTACCTAGGTCTCATAACTCAGTATCAAGGTAAGGTATGTGAAAGATTGTGTAGATACTACATGTTTCACTCTACTACATGTTACACTCTGAATTGGTATTACCAACAACAAAAAGGGATACGAAAAAAACAGAATATTATAGCTCTATTTTCGGTCACTGGTTGAACTATAGAAACTATTGCTTTGATATTACATTGTTTCGATGCCAAGTTGACAAACACTGCCACAAGTCGAACTAAACTAACGTTGTAACTAAACTAACGTTGGAACTAAACTAACGTTGGAATAACGGAGAACGATGTACGGTTGCGAAATGAGCCGGAAAATCTCTAAATTTGAGTTAGTAACCAGCTTTCAATTACACCTGATTTGGTAAATTCGTAGCACTGCACAAAGCTCAGTAAATGAATAATAGATGAATGCTAAATGAATCGTTTAATTCTTTCACTGCTTAATCAAGCTGCTTCTAGTTCCAAATCTAAGTAACTGAGATGGTTTAAATTCCAAGGAAATCACGCAATAGCACTGAACAGTTTACAGTGAACACTGAGCATTGAACACTGAACACTGAGCATACAACCTAGAACCAGCCTAGAGCACATAAGTAAACAAGCAGACGAGCAGCTGTATGTAAAACTAGACGTAGATATGTAAAACTAGAAACGTAGCATATACACAGCCGGGCTGGAGACTGGACGAGCATGATGATGATTGTGACCGTTAAAAGAGTGCGGAGTTGTTGCGGTAGTTTTCTCTATATGTGGTTATGTGAAACGTGTGGTATAGTAGTATAATAGTAAAATAATGTGAAACGTGTGGTATAGTAGTATAATAGTGAAATAATGTGAAACGTGTGGTATAGTAGTATAATAGTAAAATAATGTGAAACGTGTGGTATAGTAGTATAATAGTAAAATAATGTGAAACGTGTGGTATAGACTATAGCAGTATATAATAGTGTCAATGTGGGGAGATTGCCCCGTTTAACTTTTATTTCTACGTGTATTTGCGCGTGTACGTGACACTTATAAAATGCAGTCTAGTCATTAACAAGTTCAGCAAATTCAGCGATTAATGCAGTTATATCATCTTCAACAAAATTTTCACCATCGAATATTTATAATATTTTGTATCTGCTCGCGGTAAAGCTGTCATGGAGAAATCGTCACGTGACTTGATAAAACTTTAACGATTTGCCGGATTGACCATGCTACACAAATTGAAAGTCAGTTAAAAATTGGGTGCTTTCCAATATCACGTGTATATCATAATCATAATAGTATCTTACGAAATTCATGGATATTTGGAATGACTTTTATTACAAAATCTGCTCAATAAATGGTTCATAGCGTAATCTGCCATGAATGAAGGTTAAAGATCTTGAAATTTAGAAGTAAAATAGAATTAAAGGAAAGAAGTAAGCTGCCAAGGTGGCCAGTGTTAGTACCGAATGAGCGAACTATGCATATTATTATGCATTAAACACACACGCGATGATGATCACGCAATCTGATCAATCTTTCTACTTCAGATCTAATCGAGATTACTCGAGTTTGACGTCAACCAATCAGTGGATCTTCTGTCCGTCACGTGGGGGACATCGACCAATCACAGCGTTATGTTTGTCCAACCAGCTGTAAACCAGCCAATCAGAATACAGGACAATCGGCCTAACATGATTTGACCAATCAGAAACAAGTATAACGAAGATTTAACCTGGAAGCGATCCAATAGAAGCCATTACGGATCTTCAGAGGATCTGAATTTTTCTATTGCTTGTCGGAAACTTAAGTCATAGGACGGAGGATTTTCGAGATGGACACAGGGCACACTGCAGGCACTTCTAAGTGCCACTTTACCATTTGAGTCTTGATGGGGGTCCTTGGTGGCACTTCTAAGTGCCACTTTACCACTTAAGTCTTGGTCGGTTCGTGACAGGGGAGTGCAGGAATCGCAGGAATGCAAGGAATGCAAGGAATGCAGTTTAAAATCTGTCTTAGATTTCTTGGGTTAAAAAAGATTTGGATGCGCAGACAAGTTAAAAAGTTTCTGCAATGGTCGAAAACTTTCATCTTATTCAAGGAGAAGAATATGTTGGCATGGTAACGGATAGATGCTCTATGGCTATAGCGGATATAATATACAAGCTCTATCTTATTTCTAGGAGAGAAACCCGTACTGGACCGAGAAACTTAAACTTCCTCGGAAAACAGTGTTCCACAGAAACATAAATTCTTTCTCCACGTGAGGAAATAGGTTCATAGTTACCCTATTAAATATCATACAGCATGGTTTTTAGTAACAACGATACTTCTCGCAGTGGGAACAAAAATCCTAACTAGTAACTATGTGGTACTTTAAACCACATATTCCAGACATTCTGTCACCACTAACATGTTGAGCTAAACTCGTCTTAATCTAACAATCTAATATGTGCCTCATAAAGACTAGACATTAACAACATAAACATTTAATTTAACAGTAATATAGGCATAACGGTAAACATGTAATTTAACAGTAATATAAGCATAACGGTAAACATTTTATTTAACGATAACATTAACCTAATTTAACTACAACAACCATAAAACAAGACTACAAACAATCTAACGACAAATATTCAACAACAAAATCAACTCACGGTGGTGGAACTGCTGGAGGCGGTGGCGGGGCTGGCTCTGCTTTGACAGTCGGGGCGACCTCTGGCTCCAAAACTGGGGGCGGCGGCAGCACCTCTTCTTTAGGTGGTTCTTCCTTCTTCGGAGGACTCTTCTTTTTTGGAAGTTTGTACGTAGGACCCGGAGATTTAACTGGTTCAGGGGACTTTGGTGTAGGTGATTTTATTCCTACCAGAAATTTGTTGTTTTGAGTTGAAATTTTATTTAGTTGAATTTTTCAAAAGTGTTATTTTATCATTTATACAGTAACATTAAAACAGAAAAAGTGATTAAGACTGAAAAAGTGTAATAAAAATTTTGAAAATCTCTTGCAAATCCTGTGTAAATCTTGTGCAAATTTCTTGTTGTCACAAACGAAGCCCCGAATTGCCTTGCTGACGAACCGTTTTGCTTTCTGTTGGGGTCGTTGAAAGGTCTCCTTGGTCTACTGCGATGAGTCGCTAAGATCGCCTTAATATCTCGAGACTCCGATCGAGTGGGAGGTGGAGGAGGCGGTGGTTCGCTCGAACCGTTCTTTCGGGGCGCCTCTGGACTCGTCACAGACCTCCGTGCTGGCTCTGGGCTTGTCACCGATTTCAAGATGTCGTCTATACGTGTAGACTTGATTTCTGAGGTGTAACTGGAACTTTTTACTTCGATGTACGTCTCTTTTTTTGTTACTTCCTTGTATGTTTCGACGCTCTCTGAAAAGTACAAAGCGATAAGCGGGTTTATGTAGCTTTATGTGGTTTTAATCCTAATTTTCATAAATCTTTAAAGAATTGGAGTTTATGTTTTAATGTAAATAAGTTCTACCAATTTGTTTTTGAACTAGTTACTAAATTCCCACGATCAGTTTTCTGCCGAATTTTAAGGTACTTGCTTCCAACTTCCTCCAGATCCATGTTCATCCCACCAATAAAATGTTTTCAATCAAAAGTAGCTGATCCGTTTAATCTCGAAAGTTCCTTATTCGTCACACTCGGACGACCCCCACTACAGTGTCCCCTGGCTCACTAAGTAAGGCGGTACATATGAAGTGCGGATATGAAGTCGCTGGCAGGTGCTCATAAGGTACAGTCCTTGACAAAATATTAAACGTAGCTATGGTAACGCTACCATAGCAACGTTAACCATGGTTACTTTAGTACAAAATGTCCATCAAAGCATCAAGACTGCCAGTGTACTTTTATAAAGCACATTTCATGTCTGAGATGACGTAGCTGAGTCAATATTATACACTTCTACACTTGCTTTCCTTGTCCAGCCGCCCCATATTGCATCATGGATAGGTCATATGATGATCTCATCAGTAATACCAAGTCACTATATACCAACTCATTATATAGCAAGTCACTATATACCAACTCATTATATAGCAAGTCATTATAGCAACCTCAGTGAAGGTTACACCTGTAGTCACCCTGGACTTAATGACCAGCACTAACATTTACATTTCAGAACTTACAAAACAGCTCCAAAATTTACTCCTGCTATGTTATTGGTTGTTTGTCCCCGTGCTGGACGCTGCTATTGGTCGAGAGCCCCCTCTGAATTGTTTCATATGATCACGTGCATACACTACTGATATCTGATTGGCATGCTGCCAGCAGTTGAGAAGTTTGTCGTGCTGCTATTGGCTGGTTGCTGTCACGTGACTATAACATCTGGTGGAGATAATGAGCTGAGTAACATGATAGGATAGGGGCTGCGGAATGTGGAGGACAACAATAAAAACAGGTGTGTGTCTGTGTGTCTGTGTGTGTGTGTTGGAATGTAGCCAAGTATACACTTCTACTTCAGAACTGCAACTTTACTTCGTTGTACAGCGCATTTTTTGCTGGTTCTAAAAGTTGAAATATCCACGATAGCCAGTGCGCACGTGACTGTGAGCGTGTGTCTTTGTGAGCGTGTGTCATTGTGACTTAGCCTCATTGTATTATCTATACAGGGCTCGATTGGGTCGCCTCTGTTCCACAATAATGAACCCTTATGAAGAGCCGTGTGTCCCTAAAGATATGATAATGAAGGGTACACAGATCATCTAATTTTAAAGATCCGTGGTGGGAAATGAGGAATTCATAGTCATCTTTTGATCGGTCAGGAATTCGTAATGATGACCCGGATAATGCTATTACAGTCGAGCTGTTTTACAGGACCAGTTGGCAGTTAACCTTACAAAGAGTTTTTTATTTTAATCGCCAATGTACCATGTTAAAAGATACAGACTGTGAAATATCCAGCTTTCTAGATGCATCGGAAGCGAAATTTCCTTGTTAGAATAGGCATTTATAATGGTGAAAAAACTGTCCAACATTTTAGGCCGTAACGGGTTAACAATGTCCCGTACAAAAAACCCTTCCTTTTAAATTGAATAAGTCCCTTGAACCTTATTGAAGAGATCGCCTGTTCTAATGGGTCTCCAAACCTACGGTTCCCCCTTGGAGAGTTGCCAACAAATATCAAGCCACAGAGCGGTGAATTGTGTTCGTTAGTCACGTGATCTAAAAAGTGGCCATCATTTAACTTCTTCACTCTAAAAGACCTTGAAACAAATACATTCAACATTCGCATGCAGACCATATATAGAATCGATTAAAGATACGTCTCGGCAAATCGCTCGTAACTACTACCCTTGACTAGCGAGCAGTGTTACTGAAGGTGACATCTTCTAGTTACTACACATAGTTACTACACATAGTTACTACACATAGTTACTACACAGCCGGTCCTAAAGGTGCAATTCGTTATACGCGCATTGTGAATTCGCGAATTTACTTTTACTTTGAAATTAGAAGAATTGGAATTTTAAAGATTTCAAATCTTTTGTCACCAATATCAGCGAACTGGCTCAAATCTTTAAGGAACTGTTGTAATGTTGCCACAGGTTCACATTGTCTTAAGAGCGGGCTAAGCCCAATGTACTCGATCTAACGACTAACAACATGGAGACAACAAGTGATGTACAACTGAGCTCCTTCATAAAAACAACAACAGTCCTTACCGAAAGCGGCTTCCTGTCTGTTTCTTATTCGTTCCCTGGACTTGGTTCTTTCTTTCGATCTAGCTCGTCGCTCCAAGCGTCTCTCAGCATAGGGGGATGTTGGATCGACGGGCATGGTACTGTCTATCTTCATACCCCCTAAATATATAAATATATATAATCTGTTCTGTTGTGTATCTATTTTATAATGGTTGCACACCCCAAACGACTTTCATATTGACAAATATCAAATATATCATCACAGATAAAGGAAAAATTTGTTTCGAACTAATATGATTCAAATTTTAACCAAAACTTCCTACATATTTTGCCACTCGAGAATAATTTTAAAACCACACAGAATTTGTTTGGTATTAACAACACCCATTAGTTAAACTATAAATAGCCCAAACTGAAACTGCATATTCATAAGGAAACCTAAGAAAATGAAGCAAACAAAACCTCTTCGCAAAGCAAACAACCTCTTCGCAAAGTCAAGCTCTTTAAAGAACCAGACGCTCTACGACATGTCTTTTGCTGTTCAAGGACCTAAGCTGTGGAACAAAGTGCCCCAGTCAATCAAAGTTGCTGAAACTTTTGACACTTTCAAACATAGTTTGTCCGACTTTCTTGCTTTGATACCGGACACCCCTCCGGTCGCTGGCTATAGCTGCAGTTGGTCAAACTCGCTGATTGACTACTCACCATCAAGGTGGTCAGACATCTGATGACCTTTCCGACTCCTCGGATAAACATCACGAAGTAACGAAGTAAGTAAGTAAAACCGATTGACAAAGCCCACACTTAATTACTGTCTGTAATTAAAGAATATCCGACAGTCTTATCTGTATAATTGACTCCTAGTTTGTTTAATCTTAACTACAACTATTAATGATAACTGCTACCACTACTAATGATTAATGATAACTACAACTAGTAATGATAACTGCTACCACTAATAATGAGTAATGATAACTACGCGACTATTAATGATAACAGCTATAGTGCTACTACTAATGAAAACTACGACAAATAATGATAACTACTACTACTACTAATGATAACTACATCTAATAGCGATAACTACAATTGATGATAACTACTATCACTAACAATGATGAGTACGACTACTAATGATAACTACTACTAATGATTAATACAACTATTATTAATGATAACTACTACTACACATGATTACTATTACCACTACAAACGATAACTACAACTACTACTTATGATAACTACGACTCTTAATAATAGGGCCGGTAGCTCAATTGGTAGAGCGCTCATCTAGACAATGCAGAGGTTGTCGGATCATACTCGATTCGGCACGGTGCCGGTCCATGAATTTTCTGGACTGACTATCAGTGGAAATCGTGTCCGTTCAAATATCTGCTCCGTACACATCAAGTAGCTTGGTTGATCCTTCAGCCCACCCACAACATAACACACCCGTTAACAATCAGTGCACACCTCTGGGAGTCGAGCTTGCTCGAAATGAGGACAGGAAAAAGGTCCCCTCCCCACTTGAAACCACATTATTTATAATAACTACCAATACTAAGGATAACTACTACTACTGCTACTACTGATAACTACCACAAATAATTATAACTACTAGTCTATTACTATTACTACTACTAATTACAACTACAACTAATAACGATAACTACTACTAATCATAACTACGACAACAACTACAAAAGATAACTGCTAGAGTGCAACTACTAATGATAACTACAACTAATGATAACTGCTACTACTAATACTGTGTAGTACATGTTAGCACTCTCCATTTCAAAGTATCCCTTATGAGTAAAATGCAGATAGAGTGTTCTAATAGGGGCATCCTAATTCGTGCTAACCAATCCACGTGAAATAAGAAAGAACGACAAACAAAAGATGAGGCGATTATTAACGAGATTCCAGGTTGCTATTATAAAGCTTACACAGAGAAAGAAGGGAACAAACAAACAATACAGAAGACCAGGTTGTCTAACAATCTGGACGTGTATCTTGTGTAACAGAGAGCTCTGTATCTACATATCTAAATATCATCAATTAGTCTATCTTGGAGCAGCTCTACTGTGTTTGTATAACAGGGGAAATTGTGTGCGTGACCTTCGGTCAGTTTCAGTGTCTGGGACCCTGAACAAACAAAACAGTGGACAGGGAGAGAGGGTGTGTGTGTGTGTGTGTGTGTGTGTGTGTGTGTGTGTGTGTGTGTGTGTGTGTGTGTGTGTGTGTGTGTGTGTGTGTGTGTGTGTGTGTGTGTGTGTG
>JH152687.1:303701-323948 GCA_000226015.1 Mnemiopsis leidyi | reverse complement strand
CTCTCTCTCTCTCTCTCTCTCTCTCTCTCTCTCTCTCTCTCTCTCTCTCTCTCTCTCTCTCTCTCTCTCTCTCTCTCTCTCTCTCTCTCTCTCTCTCTCTCTCTCTCTCTCTCTCTCTCTCTCTCGCTCCCCCTCTCTCTCGCTCCCCCTAAGTCAGTGCTGACTCGTAATACTTGTGAAGTAAGATAACCCAATTGTAATGAGATCAACTCCTCACTAAAGCTGAATCTGAGCTGCGCCCTTTTCCCCTTCCTTCACGCTCGTAACGCACCCATTCCTCGCATCTCTTCTAACTTTGTTTTACACGCCTCGCCAATTGCGTGACGTCATTTTGGGTTTTTGTGACAAATCGCCATGAAGAAGGTTAATACGTCATTTTGCGGCAGACCAATGACATTAGGTTACTTTGCTGTATCCTAAATTCCAACTATTCGGTATTCAACATTACGTTTATAGTTTAATTACAACATCATGTAATTCGCCTACGTTTCGACAGGGCGACTTGTTTTTTGTGGGCGCGGAATCCTTTGCCGGACTTGTAATTGGGTAGGACCAGTCATAATGTACACTTTCGCAGCCCTACAAAAGATTCCAGTTTATATTACAGAGCTATTTTTCATTGTGAGTGAATTATATACGTTTTTCATTACAGATGAGTCACATAGGCTACAGCATCAACTGTCACGCCCAGTTTGTTGAGAACATATTTTAGCTAATTTCAAGAGATTCTTGCTATTTTGTCATTTTCGACCAGTCCAACACAGCTTGCCAGGCTGCGTCATATCGGCGCGTTCACTGGAGGTCATCTCAGGAATTATCCCTGTTAATGAGCTAATTTGTTAATTATCTCTGTTAATTAGTGGCCAATTACAGGTAGGAGAGCTGTTGATATTTCTGTTTTTAAAGTACGGTTAGAGATACCCCGAATAAAAATAGCATTTTCTTTTAAATAGTGTTGTTATCCTGAGCGACCCTCATTACACACGCCTGATTCTAGTTGTCGCTCCCTCGTTGTATATACCACGGCATACCTCCCAATACATTTAATCAACTTTCCTTCGCCATGTCCGATTGTACGGCTTCCCAATTTCAACTGTATTCTCCTCGTTCGCAGCTACTCACCATCCCCGTTCCAAATTGTCGGCCTGATCACGTGACCAGTACGACATAGCCACAGATCCGGTGTTCACACGTGGTCACAGAGCGGAGGAGGCAGGTCACGCCCAGCTGTAGAGGATGTGTCTTGTTGGAGCTCCTCCTCCAGCTGCTGCTTCCACCACACCGCTGTCTGACTACACGCTGCTTCCACCACACCGCTGTCTGACTACACGGTTCTTCCACCACACCCACCTACCCTGGCCTGGCAGGGTTCAGTTAAAAACAAGCCTCACTAGCAGTCAGTTTATTGTTGAAAACAAGCCTCACTAGCAGCCAGTTTATTGTTGAAAACAAGCCTCACTAGCAACTAGCCTTCATAAATTGTAGTTGAATCTGAAATTCTCTTTTAAAAGTCAGCTTTCCATTAACCAAGTCGGAATGAACACCAGGCCTCGCTGCAATAAATGTTTGTAGCTCCTTTGTGGTTGGCCGGTCCTTATTCCAGATCCAGCTTGTCCTGCCATCTTATTCTCCTTCCCGGGCAGCCCCAGGTTCTGCAGGACAAGCTGTGTTTAGGGCTGTGATGGTTGACGTATCAGAGAGGGGGCTGGGCCTCGCACCGCTCCATCAGCCGCCCTGAAAAGATCTTCGTGGGAGTTTTCCCTCGAAACACCTGCCCGACTAAGCAAGTATTGGTTCCTTCTGGGCGTGGGGTTCTCTAGGGGTTGCTGCATATAAGAGCAGTTCCTGCAACACGGCCGTGAGATGGCTCCAGTCGAAAGTTGTGCTTCTAGGTTACGGGTTATTTCTCGTTGTGCCGTGCAGGGAACTTTAATGTATGGCCTGCACCGCTTTTTGTTAAAAAGACTTTAAACTCTTATCAAATTCTCAAGCAGATTAAGCACCAAGGGAACGATTCGTTGTAAATTGTTGTTTTCCCCGAATTTGCTTATCATCAAGTTTAAAACAAAATGAAATCACGAACTTCTCTGACATCGTATCCCCTTCTCATTTGTCAATTCTAGTTAATTGAAATTAACATTTGTCTAGTCAAGTTTTCTGGCAAATCTACACCAAAAAGTCCACCACTCTTAAAGCAGGTCAAAGTTTTAAATCTGAATTTTTGTATCAAAGAAAGCGTTGTGTGCTGGTTTTATTTGAATTTCCTAGCCAAATACCATGATGCAAACAGGGGTATAAAGCTCTCCGTTATAACCACTTTAGTTATCTTCTGATTAAATTGACCTGACAGTCTGCCGCAGAAACCTCTCTCTCTCTCAAGTTCTATTATTGGAAATGATACCTAGAATAGTCAACAGAGGGGATCTATATTTGGAACGGCTGAGACTCCCCCGGTCACGTGACCAAGCAAGTCCACCCACACACTAGTTCTAACTTAGTGGAAATTCTACTCATGCTCCACCATATATAGCGATCAGTAGATCCCGACCTTGATGTTCATTACCAGATATAAAACCTTGCTACGTCTGATATAAAACGAGTGATAATCTCATTTACCCTCCAGTGATTTCTGAGATGTCTGCATGATTTGGGACTCTCCCGGCCACTTAGACCCAATTTGAGATCACCGTGCTTCTTGAATCTCGCTGTGCGCAGTAGGGTTTAGTTTCCACAAATATCAATGCATATTTCGGGACTAAGATGATTTAATCGGCACTTCAATTGTCGATTAAGGGTTGTTTTTGTGGCGGCGAGTTGCTTCGCTCGTCCGATTAACATAGTCACGTGACCAATTACCGGCTGTGAGGTTTCTTAGGGGCCGGATTACAGGAACACACTCACATAACCCGTATGAGGTGTCAAAAATGTTGAAATCCTCCGATCTCTGTCAGTTTCTTCACTTTCAAACTTTATTCTTTCTCATTTCTCGGACCTTCTTTTCTGTCACCCTCCATTAACTTGTTGCCTTTTTTAAAATAATTATCATGTTTTTCATTTCTCTCACGCCCTTCGTGTTGTTTGTTTTCGACCAAATGATTAATTATTCCTGGAATTGAAATTCCTCCTGGCTTTGTTTTTGCATCTGTCGGCCGGTCCTCGACTCAAATCTGGAGTCTTATCTCCGGTATGGTGACCTTTCTGCTGGAATAAAATTGAATTACTTATTTATAGTCCCACTCTCTGCGCTAGGGACTCTTATCTCTTCGAAAAATGGTCTTTCCCACGCTCCCCTTTGTGATAAGAGCCCTAATATAACTACCCGACTTTTAATGCCTTTTTGATGATTTCATTATTTGCAATAATATTAGGTTAGCAAACCGACCGCGTGATGTGACTCAAATAATTTTCATATCAAATATTCAGTTTATATCACATTTATATATTTTTTAGATATTCACTTCCCCTTACCTGTGCTGGTTTTGGTTACATTTTCTTGATCCAGCAACGAAGCTGTGAATGTCATGTCTAGATCTAATCGGTCTCTTTTACGGTTTAAAATGTCTTAAAATCGTTAGTGTTAAAATGGTCTGAAATATATTAGTAATCTGCAACAGATCATACTTAAATTTGTCATTGTTTTACGAGGTATTGAAACGGTGTGCCCTATTTAATCAACATTATAGACAAGACATGGCGCGTAAAAGACGTTACTTGTAAATCAAATAAGGACATAATGCAGGAATGAATATGCGAGTCTCCACGATAACAGCTGAGCCATCCAGTTTTATCTTGATTCCCTTGAGCCTCCCTCCGAGTGATGTACAATTCTGAGAATTTGTCGTGTGTTTTAAACTTACTTGCTAGTTTCTAGTTTGCAATTTCAACCGAAAAGAGGAGACTTCCTGGGTATAAATATGATATGACCCCAACGCTATCGCCAATAGACACATTTTATTTCATTTATCTTGTTCTTAGCTTATATGCTGTTTTGGGGATGGTATTGCTTCTGACCCCTTTTACGATGAGGATTCTACAACGACAACGGAGCCAACTAGCATCCCAAGGTACTTCCAAGTTCCTTATTTGTAAGCTTATTTGTAAGCTTCGCTGTTATTACACATTAACAATTTCAACCCTGATTTGACTTTGAATGGTTTTCTAGCCTGTCTCTAATAAAAATTAAACCAGTTGATGCTGCATGGAAATGAAATATTTATATACTGATCCATATCAATTCCTGAAGACGTACCTGATTTAATAAAAGTAATGGAGCTGTCAAGCCGAAAGTTATTAGTCATCACTACCAAGCTGTCCAGCTTTAAACTCTCATTAAACAAGCCATAAACGCCAAAATGCCATATCACAACCTGTAACCAAAGCGGTAATCTTTTTGATATTGCTTCTCGGTATAACACCCGTGACTAGCCTGATTCGTGGTTACAAGCTATATGTCGTGAACCTAAACCACCCGCTATAGTCGAGTGGTTGAGACTTGACTTAATTCAAATTGCGCTGCATTCTTAGAATCGAGACTTCTTGGTATGTCAAGAGATCGAGAGCCAGTTTGGTATAAATACCGCTCTTTAAAAATCTTTGCCCGGAATATGACAGTTGGCGCTGTGGGTGTGGCTACTTTTCAGATTGAGCTATGAAGAAGGAATTGTCCATTGGCAGAAGCATATTAACATCGAAGCATTTATAAGTCAAACTATTCTCTTTCAATAAGATAGTGAATTGTTTTTTGTCAGATGCTCGCAAATGCATTTCATCAATACGGTGGTTCAATCGAGTGCTATTTTTCTGAATTTTCTCTTGTTACTTGATGACGTCTAAGGCGTGGCGTGTTATTGGACAAAAAGAGGGCTATCTAAACACCGCTCTTTAAGTCGGACCTGTATAATTGTAAACGGTCCGCCCCTTTAATTTTAGATGTATTCGCTCCGGCTTGTATTAAAGTTCCTCTCAGCGGGTAGGAGTCAGTTGTCGACAGTAAATGATAGCCAGTTCTCCCTTTCAACCTCCTTCTTTCTCGTTAACGAAATTGTGTTAATTGTAGGCGCGGCGTGGCCGCATCTAATAGGTCAGCTGATGGTGGCAGTTGTAAACCTTGCAACTAAATTTAGTGAAACTAGTTTAAACCGAATAATTTGGAGCAATTAGTTGCTGTCTAGCTGTAGGTTGTCACCTGACCAATCAGTCACTTACCCGCCACATTTCAACCAATCACAGCCTCGCTGTAAGCCCACGTGCCACTTCTCGGCCAATCAGTGAGCAGGGTTTCCATCACCTGACCCGGAACTAGCTGGGACAGCGGTATACCGTCTGGAGCAGCAAGCTTGCTCAACGAGCGTCGCCTCGATGCAAGCTCAGAGCACGTGACTCGGACACGTGACTCGGACCGGACACGTGGACGGGAGAAAGCACCATGCTATACACACGCGTATTATACTGCACTGGATGAGAGAGGCGTGGCGCAGTGCTCTGTCCTGCTTGTTCTATATATAATACCGATACTCTGACTGTAGTTTAGCATTTTAACATGTAGTTACTCGTGCAGTCTGACCGTCGCTAGCTCTTTATTGTAATGCTTTTAAATCCATTCATTCACTTGCTTGCACTCGTCTGATCGGTCCATTAGCCCGTACAGGACAGAACAAAAACTAGATTAAACGCTATTCATTGAGAGGTTTTATATTTTCATTATCTTGGTGCGGTGTGTGCATGACACCACTATCGTGACATTCGACATATAAACTCGAGTTGACACCGGCCTTATTTTGTCAGTTCCACTTGCTCCTTCGCTCCTTATCAGCCGGATTTTACCCTTATCTGTTCTCTCCGTCAAGTACTTAATTGACCCGTTCAAGTAGGCGATTGTCGTTTCCCACAAATTTGATACTCAGCCGTGCCATGCTCTAATTAGATCAGATAATTATAGTCATTATAAAACGCCCTAATTTCTTCCCTGTCTGGTTAAGCCCTGTCACTGGGATTCGTTCAGTTTTGTTAATGACGTTATATATACGTGGGACCTTGGTCGCAATATTATGTAACTAATGAACGTACTGTGAATTAGAATATTGATGATGGTACAACTGCGATTCGCTCGACGAAGACCTTACAGCTGGCACAAGACAGCAGGTAGTGCCCCCTCTCCCTCTTACATCTAGTTTACATCTAGTTTACATCTAGTTTACATCTAGTTTACATCTAGTTTACATCTAGTTTACACTTGGTTTACACTTGGTTTACATTAGGTTTACATCTAGATTTACATCTATATTTACATTAGGTTTACATCTATATTTACATTAGGTTTACATCTAGTTTACACTAGGTTTACACTAGGTTTCACTAGGTTTACACTTAATTTACACTAGGTTTACACTTAATTTACACCACGATAACACTCACACATCTCGTTGTGACGTCATGTTGCCCCGGGACACGGTCCCTCGCATTCCATCTCGCTCTGCTCCTGAAGGACCGGGACAGTACCGCGAATACCACCTCTCCCGGATGTAGAGCTCCGTCCATTACACGGATATCCAAAATTCTTGGGATACCTTGAGAGAGTGAAACTCGCAAATTAAGAATTAACTCAGCTCGTGATTCGTTCACTTGGCGATGATACCATCCGTTGCGTATGCCGTTGTCGGGTCCCCTAATTGTGGAACCAGGTAACCGCTCCGATGTCGCTATCTGACGGTACCCGATCTTCCTGCACCATGTCACTTCACACCACCTCATATCTAGATCTGGTTCTCCCTCCCCAACGTTAATTGACGTGTCCTCTCTCTCTCCCTGTGTGTCCTTTATTGTGTCATTTAATCGTCGTCATATCCTGTTTAGTGTTTGATTTTAACCCGGTTAATTTTACAGAGGACGACGGAAGATACGTAATGACACACTCGGCCTCCAACTCCTACTGCATGCACATCAAGACGGGGAGCGACATCAAGTCTACTCCGATATATCCCACCGTGGACGGCAAGTACATGATGGGATCTCAGAGCCACGAATCTCTGACTCACTGTATTGACTCTAAGGGAAAGTCTTATCCCAATCTCAGTCCTGTGAAAAGGAAAAACGTGAGTGAATTCCAGGCTTTATTTCTGGCTGAATTTCTGGCTTTATTTTCATACTCAGACTATTTCTTATTGAATGTGATTTATTGAAACCCGCTGAGAAGGGGGTTAATATGAGTGTCTAACAGTGAACTTTACTCTCAGATAAGAAATGCGATAAACTACGGGACGAATACGCCGAACCAACCTCTTGTGCGAGATGACGAAATTCCCGCCCGATGGCGACCTTGTACGTGTTTGTTTTTTGTTTCAACTTTGTTTTTCGGTGTTTAAACGGCTTCATCCGGGTCGTGACACTTGTTTGAACCAAATTTTACTAGATTAGATAATTATATTCCTGTTTCATGTTACGTCCGGGGTCTACTTGAATTGTTCTTAAACTGATTTGTGAAATGATATTTCGTCACATGGCTAACCGCTGTATATCTTCAGCTTCCGCCAAAGAGTGGAAACCAATCAATATATTTTTCGAGACGGACCAAGAAAATGCTGTCTTTAAAAGCACCGACAAAAAAGGCGAAAAGGTTGGTACTGTTACTTCCTATTGGTAAATTAAAATTTGTTTAAATCTCATCCGACTTTTCAAGCGATAACATGAAAGGTTTGTGGATAAGTCATTGGTTTACCTTACATCATTTCTTCATTTTCCTGAACCGAAAATTTTCTCACGTCCTATAATTTCGGGAAAAAGTAATATGATCAGATTAAGTTTGTTGGTTAAATGATAAGAAGGTTAATCGTCTTCTCCAAGTATCAGTGACATCATCTCCGACTATGAAACCTCCCCAAAAATGACATAACTTTTGCCCTTTGTCTTTGTTTAAACTTGAGTAACCAAGTCGTAATAGGACACACACACACGTACAAACACATTACATAACTGACATGTATCAATATACGGAGACGTTTAAAACTTAACACTTTGTTTCTGTTCAGGTTGAGAAGCTCATCCCACTGCGATACTGCAGAGTCTACGAGGTGGATGAGAGCATGTTCAGTTCGCCCTACTGTCTCCAGATCGTTGTGACCGGCCTGAACAGAGAAGTGCAGGGTCACTTCATTGAAGTTGACAGCCATCACAAATATATGGTAAGTTTTCATTTTGTGCACCATCAAGTCTTTAAAGTCATGTTTTTCTGAACTTAAAACTTCCTCTTCAGTTTCAAGGCAAGTATTAACCAAGTTATTTTCAAACTCACTCCAATTCTTCTCAGGAACTGCTAGCTAAACTACAAAACGAGCCAAAGCCCGTCGACAACGGACCGTCCAGGCCTGGAAAGCGGATGAAGAATCTCCGGATTAAAGTTTGTCAGATTGACAGTCCGGCACCGGTCAGTTTCTCTGGTCCGGTCTTCTGCCAAGTTGGGTTTGACGACTCGACGGTGCAGCGCACGCCGAACGCCCACAACGCCAAGAAGCTGTGCTGGAACAGCACCCTGAACTGCAAACACAGCAACATCAACAAGAGCAGCGAACTGAAGGTGAAGCTGTGCTACAGCAAGAACAAGAAGACCTGCGAGCTTAACGCCGCTACCGTCCCTCTAAGCAACCTCCAGAACATGACCTTCCAGACCCGATACGAAACTCTCAACATCAAGGGACAGGTTGGTTGTCATGTTTTATTGTTGTTAGGAGAAATTTAAGTGCGAGGGGTCAGGATGGCTGCTTTGCGTTTTTTCTGTTTTGTAGCTGCGCAATATAATTTGTTCTCTAGAATTTCTGCTGACGAAACCATTGGTTTTATCACCCGAAAAACTCTAATAGAATTTGAGTCGGCTTTATTTTACCCTGATTTCTTATGCTATGAAACTGATCACATATTGACTTAATCTATGCAGGGGCGCATTTTTTGGAGTTCAGGTTTAAAATTTGTACATATTTTGTACAAGTATCAATATTCCGTTAAATTCTAACGGCGTGTCTTGTGTTTCAGAACAACCAAGCGAAATTAAAGCTGGAACTGTACTACCGAGACCATGCGGTGCTGCAGCCCTCCTACTACCACGACCTGGTGAACCATCTCCAGAAGGACAACTTCAGAGCGATCAAGCTTCTCAGACATCTCCGGTGGAGGGAATCTCGGGAAACATTTGCTCATGGTGAGTTTAGCTTTAAAAACATTTGCACGGACGTGAGATTCGAGATGAAAGTTGGGCTATTTCTAGACCTGATCTAAAGTCTCGTTCCGCAAGAAGTTACCGCAAAGCGTGCTTGAATCCCCTGCCATATCGTCTGAGACTGTCACCAATTGTTTAAATTGTTTAAACGTCCACAACCCGGACACTGGGGTTGCTATTTCGGGGTATATATCTATTTCTTCCTCTTACGCCCTTTTTCCCCAGTCTTACTGACAGTGTACGACAAGAACAAAGTGCACCTGATCAAGGAGATACTATCGGAGGAGATCGCCAGACATCCCGAAAACGACAGAGGTTCCCTATTCCGGGATAACACGATCACGACCGCTCTGATGACGGCCATGCTCAATGCTCCTCCTTGTGGGACGTATTGGGACAGTGTTTTTACCAGAATAGTCGCGGACATGAACGCCAGAGTCAAGGTAAATTTGCATTCCTCGAAAACTTATCGGTTTACTCCAATGCTGGAAGTTGGGCTGAATTTAGTTTCTGTGGAAACGATTTCACGACATTATCGGACCCATTGACAAATTAGATTAAACATTAAATGCCAAACGTTAAATTTCGTGATTTGCAGATTCGTTAAGTTTGATTCAGGACCTAACCCTGTTACGTTTAACAGGACAGATCAGAAACATCTAATCTTGACGATGACGGACGGAGGTCGCAGATCGAGGATGACCGTAACGCGGTTTTGGAGACTCTCAAAAGATCCGTGTCCGAGATACCAGATGCCATCAAAGATATTATCCGGCACGTCTTATCGGAAGTCGCCAAGAAGTGGCCGAACGAACCCACTATCCAGTCAGCCACCCTCCTGTAAGTTCCGCCTTAGCATGGTCCAAATTTGTTGGAATTTGTAGGATCGGGAGGACGTTATGACACCTGTCCTGTGTCGGATTGTCCATTAAAGGTGGTAAATGTCGGAGGTCGGGGGGAACAGCCAAATACAAGGGACATGCCTCCGTCGCTAATGAGTTTATGAATTGCTGCATCCCAGATCCAAATTTTATTAGAGCGTCTTAAGTCATGGCTGGTTTTGGGGGTGCCCTCTTTACAGTAAACATGATTTGAAAGGTTATCGAATTAGGTTCCGACAATTCGCACCCAAATTATATAATGGCTCTCAGCGTGTAGTCTAGTCAGGCTGGTATATATTTAGCACGGTAGAGCTCTGCTAACGGCTCGGTCCTTCCTCCACTTATCACTTTTCACACGGCGATAATTTCAGACTGGCTGTAATGATATGAACCACCGTACAAAATTGTAGGAATTTTGTTCAGTAATTTTGCGAGTCGTCAGCTTGACTGGTGAGAAGTGCCAGTCTGTGAATAACCGGCCCTATCCCGCAGGACCATCATGTTTGTACGGTTCTTCTCGCTACGACTCTCCCATCCTAAAGACAGCGACCTGCTGGCGATGCACTCAGACACAGCTCAGGCTCTCCTCAGCGTCGCCAAGTCCATCAAACGAAAAGACGTTAAAGGGTTTCTGGATGCGGTATTAAACAGCGCTCCCTCTTCGAATCTTAACGTAAGTATTCCACGACTGTTCTTTAAATAGCCCCTCTCCGTCTCCTTCAAACAAAACCAAATAGCAGCTACTAATTCCTTCTCACGTGACCAGATAAACGTTTAACAGTACAAACTCCAGTCCTTCTAACCTCACTACTTCCAGGTTGACACACTACAAGACGTGTCGACGCTCGAGGCCGGCGACGGAGCACATCTCTTCCACTTAATTCAGTCAACGTTACATGCGACGGACAGTACATCCCCCTGGATCCCCGAGTTGGACTCAGACCGAGAGTCCATGGACTCGTTAAAACGAATACTCAAACATTTGGAGTCCGTCGAACGAGACGTGGACTGAAGTGTTTTTCTACGTGTTTTTAAGTTCGTGGAATATGTTAGTTTTAAATAAATATAGGACGTGACATGGTCCAATATTCACTTTAGGTTGACTATATATCCGTCGTTTGTGGATCGATTTTTTACTTTTATACGAAGTGACTTGCGAAGGCAGACGAAACAATGCTGTGTCTTCTGTCGTTAAAAAGTCTATTTATGTAAAGAATTAAGTTTTAGCTTTAGGTTAGGTTTTGGGAACTTATTATCGATTATATTTCCATTTGTGTCCCTATGTATAATTGTGATTTATTTCTGACGATTGAACTTAGTCTTAAAACTTAAAACGCTTAACGTTGTCACATTTTTTCTGAATTTGTCTTGTTAATCATAATTCTTGAAGTTTAACATTAACACTTACAATTTTGGTGTTCTGGTAAAATTTTTCTGTTTATTACTAAGATGTGTTTTACACCTTACAGCGGACAGAATTAGTAGCTTTTCAAAATAACGTTAACTTAGGACCGTGTTTATAGTGGAAATTTAGTAGCCTCCAATCTGGAATAAAATGTTTTGCAGTTATTTATTTGGAATATTGTGGAAAGATTGGAATAATAATGATGGTAATTACTCCACTATAGATAACATTGTTTGTACGTTGTACTTGTATAGAGTTTATTATTTCAGTTTTAAAATACCTGGTTTTATTTTTCAATGATAAACTTTAATTTGGCCTGGGACGCTGAATGGAGAAACAATAAGAGTAAGACTAAGCTGAAGGCTTAAGCTCTTAAGCGCTTAAAAAGAATAAAAATAAGAGGTTAACGGTACGGTTTGCGGTTGCTAAACAGTAAACACGTATATCCCTGTGCGAGCTTTGTCTTACTTTGTTCGACCCTATTTCGAAGCGTTCACTTAACCAGTACAGTTGACGAGATTATAACCGTCTACCGTTCTATTTCTAACGAGAGCAGCAACGCTGCGAGTCGGGTAACACCTTTGCTTAATTAACCAGAGCACTTTTGCTTTTTTTTTTTTAGTTGTCGCGGTGATACCCGATTCACGCAGCCAAAGACGGAAATAATCTCGTCAACAAACCAGGTGCTCACGCACGCTACGCGCGCGGCTGCTAGTGCTATGCCTCTGGTGGCGCGGCGGCCCGGAAAAGCGCTCTGGTTACAGCAACTCATTATGTTTGACTTTGTCCGAGGTTGCCACATGCCACTCCGCTGCGCGCTTCGCGACAGCAAGGCTATGCAACGAGTACAGTGTAGCAAATCCGAGGGTGCGCGCTGTCGTACAACTACAACTGCAAAACTCATCACTGATCAATTGAATCATTATCAAGGTTAAGTTTCCCGGACTCCCGGTCATTCAACCGAAAAAGATTGCATAGGATTAGGCAAATGCTTCACTAAGTGCGGCAGCAAGAACCCTCGGCCTCCTGACATTTTATTTTCATACGCTTCGAATTTCGAGGGTCGGACGAGGTCAGACAAGCTTTTGACAAGAATAAGATGATCATGATATCCGTCGCACGAGTCGGGTAACACCTCGACAAATAAGCTTCAAGTTCACCTAGAGTACCAGGTTGCACTTAACTTGCAGGTGCTTACGCGCGCGTAAATTCAGTAAAAGGGCTCTGCAGTTAGAGCAAGGCAAATGCCCTTAGCGCACTCCTCTAGGATTGTTTTGACTTTGAGGAAATTATATCCGTCTTCCGTTTTAACGAAACGTTCAGCCTTGAGCTGTAAGCTGAGCTGCGAGAGTCGGGTATCACCGCGACAAGGATTTGTGGATCTGGGATTCGAACCCCCGATCTCCTGCTTGCCTTGCGGCCCATTTTTAATTTCAAATTGCTGGGGCTTCGCTGCCGCAGGTCAGGCAACCTCAGATAATCTCCTGCAAGAAAGGTGGGATGGATACCATTTTTTAAGTCTAATTGACGAGATAATATCCGTCTACCGTTCTAACTCTCGTTCAGCTTTAGCAGCGTGAGTCGGGTATCACCGCGACAATAAGTCTAACCACTTGTAAGACGTTACCTGACCTGCTGACAGTCAACGGGCGATGCGCGTCTAGAATTTCTTCGAAATGCGTGAGAGCGCGTGATGGCCGCGACAGTAGGTTATCAACCGCAAGGCAACCAAGGTAACCACTACCAGAGCCCTTTTGGCTTTGCGCGTAGCTGCTGCCGCGAGCGGCGTAAGCTCCTGGTAGTGGTTAGGTGAAGATACCACTAAACCACCAACCTATCAGACCATCAGAATCATGCCTTCGACTTCGAGTCACTGTCATGTGTCAAGTTAAGATAAGATCAAAGATAAGACGATCGATTTAGTTGAAATACGTATCGGTATAAGTTGACGAGATTATATCCGTCTACCTTGTACCTGCTACCGTCCTAACGAGAAGCAGCGAGCTGTCTACCGTTCTACTTAAACAAAACGATCAGCTTTGAGTTTGAGCTGCGAGAGTCGGGTATCACCGCGACAATCTTATAAGCACTTGAGTTTGACGGTTAAGACCCCGTGGCAGTAGACTGAGACGTAACCTAGCGCTGGGTGGCTCTCTGACTCTCCATGGTCATTGGTCCCATCCGAGAGAGCAGAGCAACAAAGACTGAAGTTCTAAGGCAAACCGAGACGCAGTAAGTAGGTTATCAACCTACCAATACCAGTAGAATAAAAAGCCTCCACTAGCGTGCGGCTCGTTAAGGCCTCCAGTTTGACGAGAGTATCACCAAGTTTAGATACAGATACATACTGATACTGATAGTCTAAGCGTAAGAGGATCGGTTCATTTGTACTTGTAAAACTAAATGTCAACAAAAGATCATACCAGTGCCACTGCCAAAACTACGAACTGTCAGATTTCACTATCAGTATCGCACTATCGCATCGACAAGAACTCGAACTCGAACGACATAAATTGAATTTCATGTTATACATACTTATTCTAAGAAAGTTAACAAGGGCCTGGGGCCAGGTGTTACCGTGACATTGGACATTGACAACAAGAAGTTAAAACAAAAAACCTTTTTGAATCTTATTGAACTCAAATAGGTAAAAGGAAATCGAAATAATTTAACGAATTTCCATACGTTATAGTCAGTAGCTTGACTAAAAGCCAAAACTGAGAACGTTGACGTGAAATTATTTAACTAACACATCTCCTTTTAGTTTTAAACATTAGCAAATATGTTCATACTCATGATTTTGATTCAATCAGTAGAAAAATTAAACTGTTTATTTCAATTAACATAGTGGCAGTAGTGCAAAGAATTCTGTGGCTTTGGGAAAAAGGTCGAGCTGTCGTTTCATTTTAGACGGAGCTAGCTCAAGGTTAAATCGTTAACTTAAAATCAAAACCTTAATGTAAAGGTAGCAGTTATAAAATAAAATGTTAAATCGCCTTTAAGCCGTTTCAGTTTCCATGGTGTCTGTTTTAGATTCCGTATTTTCCCCAGATCCGCCGCTAGCAGCGGCCTCTTCAGACTTTTCAACACATTCTTTCTTAACATCTTCTTTGGCGTCTTCTTCTTCAGGTTTCCTCTTTCTACAGAGAGATATCATGATCAAAATGTCACTTTGGCAACGACCCACCATATTTTTAGTTGGACTGGGAGGCGCACACTAAGTTATCAAAATACTAAGTGAAAAAAGGCGACAAGATTCCCACCTGTTCTTGTTGTTAGGTCTGGGTCCCCTCATGCGGTGTCCGCCCCGACCGCGTGGTCCGAACGGGGGAGGTCCACCACGCCTCATGTGAGGGGGAGGACCCCTCCAGGGACCACGTGGACCCAGATGTGTGGGGAAGGGAGGGGGACCATGTCCAGGTCCGTAAGGGGGGTGGTACGGTGCCCCGTACCCCGGGGGACCGTACGGTCGCACACCTGGATGAGGGGGTCGTCTCATTCTCATACCCCGCATTCTCACGGGCATGGAGGAAGTGGGGTAGAGGTGTCCGGGGGCACCGTCGTATCCTTCAAAATCTTGGGCATCAATACCTGTCGTGTCTTCTGTTAGTTGGGCGGCCCAAAATGATAAAGAAAAATATAAATACAGGTTGATCTATTTCGTTCTGCTTTAAATATTCGAGTAATCTATGGCACTTAGTATTCTGACAATGACACAGCCGCAAAACAAGCCAGAAATCTTCTCTAACCTTCTCCCAACTCCTCCTCCTGCCCAGCTGCCTCTTCGTGCTCGGACAGCGCTGGAACTCCCAAAAACACGTACAGCTTGTTGAAGGTGAGGGCCCGCAGCGCTGCCTGCGCATCCATCGTCACCTGCTCCACCTGCTTCTTGTCGAGGGAGGCGGTCAAATCGACAGACGGCTCGGTACAGGGGTCGGGGATGGAGCTGTTACTCGAAAAGAGAGCTCCGGCAGAGAGCGCCTCCAGAATTCGTCGTATTATTTCACCGGGTGAGAATCTTCGACCTTGGTTTGCTTGTAAAATTTGACCTGTTGGAGAGTGTGATTGGTCTGTATGAATATATATACATACTACATGTTTGATACATACTATATATAGTGATTGACCAATGAAGGATAAATATGACCGGCAAATATAGAGAATCCTTCTCCCCTCAAGAGCAATGTTCTCAATAAAAATTTCTCAATGAAATGTCCATACCAACAAGAACGTCGAGAATCCAGGGACGTAGAGCATGCCGCCAGTGCTCCTTGCCCTCCTGCCTCATGACGTGGTGAAGTACTCGCAGTGCGATGACGGCTGACGGAACTGGACTGACATTTGTTTGAAACCAGTTGGCGTGTTTCAGCTCCTCCAGAACTCGGAGGCAGTTCTTTCTGTCAAGCACCTTGGCAGCCACGTCCGCTGACGTGAAAAATGAGGTGTCAATATTGTTTGTTCCTTTTGTTAATTAGGCGGCTACAGCGGAAGCTGGAAACCAGAAAAAGGTGGATAAACCTTGCGCATCTCCCTTTCAGATGAAGAAGCGAACTAAGGGGAGAATCGAACTAAGGGAGTGTGTTTAGTACTGTCTGAATCCACTGTCCATCTAGGTGTATAGTGGTTACACGACACACATTGGGCACCGTCACCCGGGGTGACTCACCTTTCTAAATTAAACTTGTTGCAAAAATTAAATACTTCGTCTAGCTAAATAATTTCTTCGAGCTCTTCTCAAAAAGCTGAGCTAAAACATATATTATGGTGAATCACAATTATGCCAAGTGACTGGTGCAGTTTCAAGAACTGAGTCGTAACTTGTTGTAAATTTTTTGGTGTTTGTTCAATATGTCTGTCGACATTATAGTCCCAACACTGACCTGTTATACTGGCAGCAGTTGCGTCAGCTTCCATGGCTTTGGAAGTCATGGTAACCGTCACGCTAAAACCTTTTGGGTCTGTAACAATGAACGCCCCTTTTCCGGGCTCGACCGTTACTTTTAGAGCTTTCTTTTGGGCCTCCTGCAAAAGCCGTGTTATTGATTTCAAACTTTAACCAAAAGTCACCGATTTCTTCGGAATGTGAACTGGAAGCATATAACCGTTTGATTTTACAAACGTGAAAATTTGTGCCTTTTTATGTCAACTTTACATTTTCTGTCAATTAAAGAACGAGCCAATTATAGAAAATATTTATTAATTGTCAATTCTTATAGATGAGGAAGATAAAAAAGTACAATTATTATTACAATAATTACAATAATTGTTGTACTGTTCGACCAAAATAGCAGACTCTAAGGAGTAGGACTAATGAGAAGGACTAATGAATGTAGCGAGTATAAATGAGTAGAGACAATCACTCTAATTTGACTGCTTAAATTTACTTCTCTATTGATGCCCAACCGGTTGCTTTGAGTTAATTAATTTCAGCATTTGTTACCGACTGTCAGGCTATAATACAAGATCGAATAAACTAGAATGTGGGTTAAACAAAGCCACGTAAACTTGTCTTGAAAAGGTTGTTATCAATCTCTTGTTAAGGCTTTCTATTCTTGAAAATAGAACGAAAATATGCTTGAATGAGTCAGTTTGTATGATTAATTCTTTGTAACAGTACGTAATTCAAAGCGCCAAGGAAAACGTTGTTTTGGAAATTGTTATCAATCCTACCCTGCTTTTTGTTTTGAAACCCCACGGTGGAGGATAGTACAGTACCGAAATGTTTATTACAAAAATTCATGATCATGATTAGAAAACACACACAGTACACACCATATAGTTTAATATAGTGTTATACTGAAGCATTCTGTGTTCGGTTTCACATTCAATCTCAGCTATTTCCTTATAAACTTTAATCTTTTTAATTGCAATTTCACCTTGACAGCAATTTCCTCGACAATTCATTTAAAATTCATAGTACACTAACCAGACTAAATTCAACTCCACTATTGAAACTTGTTAGCTGTATTATTCAACTTCAGTTGTATTACTTTGCTAATTTTTCAGTAAAATTAATATAGTAATTACACCGTAGTAATACCACTGTAGTGGTATTACTTTAGTAATACCATTATAGTAATTACACTCCAGTGGTATTACTAATTCATATCCCGAAATGTACCTTAAAACGCGATTCTAACCAATTTATCTGCTTAGGACAGTAAGACTGGGCCTAGATACTTTTGCATGAAACTTTTAGAGCCGATTACATTCAATTCAATTAAGATCACATTCAAGCAAGTTTCTGTGAAATTGTCAAGTAAATATCTCAACTTCAAGAATTAGAAGAGGTAATAACGAAAGCCAAATCATGAATTTTTACTGGCTAAGCCTCTGTGAAGAACAAGTTTCCACAGATCGAAAATTTCAGCCAAAATCGCACAGCTAGTTGTCAAAAGAATAATTCTATGGAGTACAAGTTACAGCAAAAATTTGAGCAAGATTATATCTTGACATATTACCTTAATTATACTACGTCGGTGAATGATGTTGCTATTTTCAGCATCGACAAGAACACATAATAACGTCATCAAAATAATGCCCTCAAACCGAACGGATACTTAAATCAAAGAACTGATAACTTGTACTTAGGTCTGTCTGGCGACACATTAACAGGCGACTCTATGCTCCGACCCTCAGGGCTCCTTCCCTGTAATTGGTTGGGAGATGACACGTGACAGTAGACACGGTAACCTATTGGTTGCGGGGCTCTAGGCTCTCACTATAGTCGGGCCGGGTTAAGTAAACTTTATCGTTTGCAAATCATCAGTAAGATAGGGGGGGCTCTTAAATGTTTGATAATTTTCCTGATAACGGTTTGGATAAGTGAACAACTGGGCAAAACTGTGCCTTATATGGACTAAACTAGTAAAATGCGTGATTTCGCTTTACTTTTCCTCTTTCAATTCTTGAGAGCTTGAGATATTTACTTGAAATTTTTGATTTTACCCCAGCTGTTATTAACAACGCAGTTGAATAATACAGTAATACCACTATCGGTATTGCAATTACCATACGTAATTCCACTCGCAAGCTCGTGAAATTACTTCAATAAATCCACTCGCAAGCTCGTGAATTTATTGCATTAATACCACTCGCAAGCTCGTGGTATTAATATGGTAATTGCACTACCAATAGTGGTATTACCGTATACAATTACAATTCAAATTATGGATAATAGTAATTGTGGTTAAGTTAACAATTGTGATGCTATCAAAGATCATGCCTCCAGCCATCGCCATTACCGTCTACTTAAGTTTAATAATGAGTTTCAGTGGCTGTCGGTTTATGTTTAAAAGCATGTCTTAAGGTTGCTTAAAATTATTCTTAATATTCAAATAAATTTCATCAGAGGAATGATTTTCCTGTTATTGATAGTAACAGTGATATTCTAGATTTTATATTTGAAGATAATTTTATTTCAGGTAATAAGAGTATCAGCACCTTTTAATTTAGTACATTATTTACGTCTATTCCACATAAACAACTTAAAGATAATTTGAATAAATTTGAAAATAGAATTTTTGATACTGAGAATAAGAATTTTGTTGTATGTAATGGGTATTTAAAGAATGCGTATTTTTCAGTTAGAAATAGCGTAAATAGTAGTTATTTAAAATTTTTCAAATTCGAACTTTTAGTTGAAGAATTGGCTAAGTTAGAGCATATTTTCATATTCCAATATGATCTTTTGTGCCTTAACGACCATGGTTTAAGTGAAATCTATCCCCCTGGAATGATTATCAACAATTCTAACATACCAGTGCGTAAAAGCAATTTTCTAGACTTGACCATCAGTATATATCGTGGGAAATTTAATGTTTAACTTTATGACAAGAGGAACGATTATACTTTCTTATATGACGATATTTCTAACGGCCAGTCTTACGGTATATTCATAAGTCAGTTAGTTCATTTAGCTCGTATTATTAGCTCTGAATTTAACAATTTCATTTTGGATTGTAAGAATTTACTTTGTAGACTAGAAAGCTTCATTATTGCTGCATTGCACAAACGTTTTGAAGTCTTTGTCAACAAGTTTATTGATATATAGTGAAAATTTGAAGTGAACTTAACTTCTGAGCATGCGGTTTAGCATGGCACGTCATTCATTCTTTTAGCTCGTACAGTTCTTTTTATTTGATATTCAGTTCGTTTTAACTGATTCTATTATCATTTTTTAGCTTATAGCCGATGGTATTCAGAGATCATTAATGTTATGTACTGTAAACTGGTCCCAAGTCCAGTCGCAATGTTATCGTTTATATCAAATGACCGCGTGTTTAGACTGATTTAAGATCATGAGCAAAAAGTTTAGATATACTTAGCACAAAATTAGGTAAGTCGTTGATGAAAAGTACAAACATTTAAGGTCATGAAACTGAGCCCTGGTGGTATAGTGGTGTAGAGGTATCTACACTGATTTTCTAAGCAGAAGATCGAGGGTTTGATTCCCTGATCCGTCAATCCTAGAGGAGTGCGCCAAGGGCACTTGCCTGTGCAATCTTCTTCGGTTGACTCAGCCGAATGACAGGGAAACCGTGATTGAGGGTTAAATGAGGAGGGTCTCCGTTAAAAGATCTAGAATCTTCCAGGAGCCCCTTCAGTATGACTGTAAAAGATAAGATAAGATAAGTATTATGACATATTTAATCATCACAGATCATCAAAAATAAATGTGTATTCTATCCACACTCAATGCACCTACATCATGGTGCAAGTCAATCAACAATAATAAATTAAAATAAAAACCATTT
>JH152687.1:289810-303691 GCA_000226015.1 Mnemiopsis leidyi | reverse complement strand
ATAAGTGAACAACTGGGCAAAACTGTGCCTTATATGGACTAAACTAGTAAAATGCGTGATTTCGCTTTACTTTTCCTCTTTCAATTCTTGAGAGCTTGAGATATTCACTTGAAATTTTTTATTTTACCCCAGCTGTTATTAACAACGCAGTTGAATAATACAGAATACCACTATTGGTATTGCAATTACCATACGTTATTCCACTCGCAAGCTCGTGAAATTACTTCAATAAATCCACTCGCAAGCTCGTGAATTTATTGCATGAATACCACTCGCAAGCTCGTGGTATTAATATGGTAATTGCACTACCAATAGTGGTATTACCGTATATAATGGTACTGGATTGGTATTATGTCTTTCAATTTGGGCTTTAATAAGGGTCCACATTAAATCTGGTTAGACTTTTTTAATACGTTTTGAGCACGTGCAAAAAAGTGAAAACAAAGTTTATGGTGGTCTACAGCGTAAATAGGGGTATTGTGAAATACTATTATAGACCAAATAATTGATGATACAACGCACGTGCGTACGTTGGAAAGCAAGCTAGGAAACATATGCTTGACTTGTTGTGATTAACTACTGTCTCAACACCTCACTCCTTCTGCGCAACCTACCTTTCACGGCAGAGACGTGTCAGTATTTGACATCAGAAGGTCGGATCATGAAATGTTCCAATAACACACGCCAATCTTGGGAATCTATGTCTCAAACGACTGATCCTGGTCTTATCATATCAGTCAAATTACTGGTGACGCGCTCAAGATGGCTGGATGGGTTTTGGGAGCATTTCGGGATAGGTCAATGGTGGACCATGATGACCCTCTATAAGTCCCTCATTCGGAGTAAGGTGGAATACTGTTGCCCTCTTTGGAACCCATCCAGAATAAGTGGCATTCAGATAATAGAAAATGTCCAAAGAGAATTCACCAGAAGAATTAGTGGAACGCAATTATTGGGAGCGCCTCACGGAGCTGAAACTCCTTTCGCTGCAGAGATGCAGAGAGCAAGTTATACAAGTCTGGAAAATAAAGAATGGGTTCGCCACCAACAGTGTTGGCATGGAATTCTTTGAATCAGCCAGGCTTGGCATCAGAGCTAAGATACCAAGATTCAACTACAAGGCTCAGGTGTCAATCTCAACTGCTTATAATGAATCTTTTGGTGTAAAAGGAGCTCGACTATGGAACATTCTACCAGTGCATGTCAACAGCCAATCGACTTTGGAGGCTTTTAAGATATCCCTCGGGAAATTCTTGCTGAAGTTTCCGGATAGGCCGCCGGTTGTGGGGTACACTCCTTCTAACAGCAACTCACTACTCGGATGGAGCGCTGTTGGCGGAGTTGGAGTATGTGCATTGTGCTTGACACAGAATCCTGCTGCAATCGATCCCTGCCAGACCCTTCCTAAAGTAAGAACTAAGACAGCCAAGTGTGTGGCTATATCGGATACGAATTTTAGCCTTCTCAAATAAGTCGCAAAAACCGAAAAAAGCACAACACGCATATTTTTTTAACACCGACTGTAAATATTATATCCATTAAATATTATACCCATTAAATATTATACCCATTATCATTATGATTATAATCATGAAATGTACAGTCATGTCTAGATAAATTTGTAGCAAATAAACGCGCGCGACGCGCGCAGGGGATACAAAAATTTAAATGTCAGCTAGTCGCAAAAGTTACGATAATGTCAAATTTTCGTGTAAACGAGTTTATAAAATAACCCCAAGGCCCAACTAAAGTGATCGCTTACTGTCTAATGATACATATAATAATTGATATCTGGTCAATTTGCTTAAAGTCAACCTCCGAAACTTTCAACTATAGAGATTTGTGCTCTGGTTCACGGATAAAAATAATTGACGGTATAGCGTGGTTTATGGTCAAGTTTGAAGTGATCCATAACCACAAGATAACGTCCACAAGATTGCTTTATAGATGCATGGACCATGGTTCAAGGAAAAATAATTCACTTTATTATTAATGTGTAGACCAGTACTCAGAAGTGTCAGCGCAACGGGAAGAGCTATGACAGAACTGTACCTCAAAAAGCGTGATTAAAGTATTGCTGAAAAACAGTCGCGGTACAGTATACAGTATAAAATTCTTCAACTAACATGCGGACTGGAACAGTCAGGTCAGATCTACACATTAGACTACTATATTGGACGATACGACGCAAAAACAGCTGAAATCGGTAATCGTACAGACTCACTAAACAGATAAAATCAATAACTTAAGTGATAGTAATTCAGTCCGATAGTAATAAACAGGCCGTTTTAATTTGGTCAGAATTCCTTTCCCAGCCTTTGTTTTTTTTGTTAGAATACCCCACGGTGGAGGCTGGTAAAGTACCGCCTTATTTCTCAATATTCATGGTTACTATCTTTACTTTAGGTGGTGCTTCTATGTCGATTGGACCATATGTGAACATTTAACCACCGAGTACTTAGGCAAAACTGGAACATTTGTTGTGTTTTAGCGAGTTTAGAATTCTTGTTGCACATTCTTAAAGTTTCCCAGGGTCTATCCCGGAGGTATCGTCGACCGATATAGTATATCAGTAGGTTAGGAATGTGTACATTTCCTTCTTCCCATGAGTCATCAGATATAGGCCAGCTGCTTGGTCCAGGCGTCTCGAGCTTCCGATAAATGGATAAAGGTCGATCAATGACAAACTTTGTTTGATAAAACATGACGCTTTTATTGAATGAGAAGGTCGAATTGAAAACCCACGGGCTATTTAGGCCGAACAATGCTAAAATGAAACATAACAGTATGTTTGAGTTTACAAAGGCACACAAGATAAGGATAAGCCTTTTACTTTATGTTACCAGGCATTGCGTTGATTTTCTTTGAATAATGCCTTAACTAAAATAGTATAATTATGCGATTCAGAGATAGGTACGTGATACGTAAACCTATGACACATAAACACATTTAAATATAGTAGAGTTGATGGGTAGAATGTGGCCTGCCTTTTGAGTATTTTCCTCTGTATGTCGTATCACTGGCTATTTTTATCATTGGCTATACTTAGATAAGCTTATATAAGCGTGAAAACATATATAATTTAGATTTGATTTTCTAGTCCTATTCTTGTTCTATATTTAATAAATAGTTTATCTTCTCTCGTACACAGGACAGTTACACTTTCATTGTGTCGTTCGCGGAGGCAATGAAACGAGCTAAAATTATTGTAGAAATATTTTTCTTCATCTTCAGCTACTTAGACATTGTAACTGAATAAATGTATTTAATTTGTAGTGTTGTGTGTGCACGTTAGTAAAATATCGATTGCATACCTACTAACATAAAAGTTACAAATCGCTAGGAGTTACCGCCTATTTTACGATAAAATTAATGGTTCGGTAAGCAGCGCTATTTGTGTGATAACAATGTTCTTTACCAGAGACAGGCGCCATGCTAGAACTTACAAAGAAAATCCAAAATGACCTTTTTATCGCTGAATAAAATTATCGACATTATTGACATAAAATTTATTGATACTTATTGATAAATTTATTGATAAGTATTAACAATCGCATTTAGAGATAATACCCATTGCCAATAAACCTAAAATATAGTAGAGTTTGCAGTTTAAATCTAGCCCGCGTTTTGCATATGAAATGTGATAATCAAGTTTAATTTATTGTACTATGTTTACTAAACTTAGTAACCACTTTTAAGGTACACGAAAGTCCTTTTTGTAATTGCAGACCCCATCTACCGACTACCACAATACAGCTGAAATAAAATTAGACGTAATGACAATTATCTGTAGCTTTGATTATGCACCCTATAGTTGCAGATGAGAATTTCTTTGATATTCATCGGGCAGCGTTTACAGGGGCAGAATTTACTCGTGTTTAAACACAATTGGGTGTTGTGAATTCTATAAATTAATTGCACTTTTCTAACAATAAGCTCGTAAAAAAGGCAATTTCACTGTACTTCATACCACAAACCGGGCTGTCTCCTGCATACTCTAAAAGTAAGTACACATTACACTCATTACTCCATTATATATGAGGCTATATATTACCAAACGTCTTTATTTATAGTTTCCGGTCAGTTTGAAATTCTCTGCACATAGCCACGCGTTAGCTCGAGCTTTAAAATATGTTGTACTATCATTCGTTTAGTTACAGAGTTTGAGGTCTGATATTCTGTTAGCAGCAGTTAACGTTCAATTAATTCTTTGAGGTGGCGATTCAACAGCTGGGTTCAGCTCGTTAAAAAGGAGAAGGTAGCTGTAAGGTCGCCTTAGTTGGTATTTTTGGGTACCAAACTTTTTGTGTCTTTTTGTGTCCGGTTTGTCCTCAATTAAGTTCGTTTCGACTTGTTTTCTACATGTCGATTTGGACAAATTCCTTTTTTTCATTTTTTCATTTTTTTCAACTCATTTAGCTTTTTTTCGGAACACGGACGGTCACATGTGAGCTCCCTTTTCAAATCGATATATATAACCAAATCCATACTCAGCGTCAGTAAATGTGACACAAAGAAGGCAGGAGAAATTTGATCAATACGTGGCGATGAAAAACGAGCTGATTTTCTTTACGATAGCAACAATTGTCCAGCACTGCACGAATTTGGATTGTAGAATTGTGGAGGTTGGCGACAAAAAGCGATACCTCAAGGAGCAATGTGGAAGTCTCTTCAAATGTCCCTTGTCTGATGAGCTCTACTCAGTGGAGCCCTACCGGGATGACCCAGCTTGGAATAAGTTTTCTCCCAACTGTACTCTCAAGTACGATAAAATTTGTAAAAATGATTCCAAGTTTTATCAAGTTTGTGGACACATAGAGTCAAGATGTAATGCTAATTATGGGGACACCAACGACAGGGATTTGTTTTGTCAGACATACATCTGCCAACACATTGATCGAATATACAAGTTCTCAATGACATTCAAAGGAAAAATCTTGTCTGGTTTGGTTAACAGTAGATATGCAGATTCTAACGGAGAATATACTTGCTTAAATAGTCAAGTTGACGAGAGGAACAGTCCAAAGATAGAGGACTCGTATGTCTGCAAAGGAGAACTAGAAACCCTTGTTGGAAAAGACAAAGTATGCGATTTGAAATGTGATTGCTATCGGTGCAATGATGAATCGTTTTGTAACAACCAAACTTACGGAATCAAATCATGCAATGCAACCTTCGGCGAACATGTCCACGCGATGTACATGTGTGATGGGTATCAACAGTGCTCTAATGACATGGATGAACTGGTATGCAATGAAGAAGATATTATCAGAAATTGTACACCGGGTGATGTTCACGGACCAGACTTTTACAATCGCTTTCCGACCAACATAAGGCCGATCTATTCCCACCAAATCTGTGCCGTGCCTCGACTTGGACTTTACGCTTACACCTGCAAGGACGGACTTGATCAAATTAACTGCACAGATTCTGAAAGAATAGCTTTTACTTGTAATATGAATGGTTATCCAACTAGCTTGTCAATATTTGCTCTTTGTATGGGGTTTGAGTTGTGTGACGATGGTTACCAAAATCAATGCATGGTAGCCGAAAAAGGCTGCACAATTCATAAGAGTTTTTTGTGTGATGGAGTCAATGACTGTCCAAAGGGCGGAGACGAAAGTGAAATCTTTTGTGCAACCTTATCAAATACAACTTGCATTAGAACGATTTCACGAGACAATCAACCAATGAGTTTCCCAATGTCGTGGGTAAAAGATGGAAAACTAGATTGCTTCGATGGTATAGATGAAAACGAAACTCAATGGGAAAAGTGTGGAAATGACCCAGTGACAAGATATGATGAAGAGGGAACAGATTGCCATGATGTTTTTCTTTGCTCAACAGGAGGCATCGAAAGTCTTGTTATTGACGGTTTTGTTGAACTGCAGGATTTATGTGATCGAGTAGAGAGTTGTGGAATGGAAGACAAAATCTGTGCCTCGGCCAGAAATTCTCCAGAAATTTACAATCAAATCACTTATTTCGATCCTATCGGCCCCTTGAAATTGATGCATTGTTTAGACGGACTCCGAAATCTAAGATTTCAAAAGTGCCCATGCAGAGAAATCACTTTCAAAGGCCCTCACAAAGACATCCTTGGGGTATCAGCCTTGACCATAGTGGGTCCATTGGATAAAGAAAGCTGTGCCAACACATTCGGAGAGCTTTATGTTTACCTGAGTTGTTCATCTTCTTGCTCTGATACAACCTGCCCTTTAAAGCCAGTGGGACCAGATGACTGTACTAATGTTGAGAATCAGGTCCTAAGCATTAGTCTTGACTATCAGTTGACTATTGTTCAAAAGAGAAAAGGATCTTACTACAGCCCATATTTCCCATGTAAAAATCACAAATGTGTGACCTTCAGCAAAGTTTGTGATTTGAAAAATGATTGTGGCGACAACAGTGACGAAGAAAACTGCAGCAATAATTTTTACTGTAATACTTCTGGAGAATTTATTCCCAAAACTTCAATTTGCGATGGAAAATTCGACTGTAGGGATTACTCGGATGAATGTGGAGAAGTTTGCTCCGGACAATCGAAGAGGTTGATACCAAATAAATATTTTGCAGCATTTTCTTGGACGTCAGGAATCCTTGCATTGCTTCTGAATGCATTTACGATGACAACAACGTTGCTAAGCATTAAGAGATATGAATCAGTCAAAAGTGAGCAAGATAAAATTCTTATCTTTTTGGTTTCTTTCGGAGATCTGACGACTGGAATATATTTGATCAGCATAGCAGTTCTAGATCTTTTGTATGGAGACACTTTCTGTTCCACGAGGTTTGAGTGGCTGACCAGCCCATATTGTGATCTTCTTGGAGCTTTAAGTACTTTTGGTAACCAGTTATCTTTACTGTCAATGACAGGACTTAGTATATCTAGAGCGCTGAACTTTAACAAAATGACCCGAAGTAAAACAGCATCACTGAAATATCAGATCATATTCACGACTATGATACTGTTTTTAATAACAACCTCAACTTTTGTTGCAGTCATACCACTGGTACCATTTTTAGAGGACTACTTTGTAAATGGTCTGTTCTACAAGGGAGTAAATCTTTTTTCAGCCACGGTAACTAAAGAAACCCATTACAGAGTTTTAGAAAGTTATTATGGAAGATTTGGAAACCAACAAATGAGATGGTCAGAGATTCGAGCGTTGGTTAGAAATATGTTCTCAAATGACTACGGTGATGTTATCGGCAGAAAAGTTGGGTTTTACTCAAACGATGCTGTTTGTGTATTTAAGTATCTTGTGACGAAATCAGATCCACAGTTTGGATATTCAGTGGCAGTTCTATACTTGAACTTCATCTTCTTCGTCATAATAACTACCTGCTACTGCGTTATTGAGATAACAGTCAGGAAAAATTCAAAGGGTATTACTGATGCAGCAGGGAATTCAATTGGTCGAAAAAGTGGAATCAAACTCACTACTAAAGTGGCTTTCATCATAGCAACCGACTTTCTTTGCTGGATACCGTTTATTGTGGTGTGCACATTACATTTTCTAGATGCAGTCGATGCAACAAACTGGTACTCATTGTTTTCAGTTGTTATTCTACCCATAAACTCTGTCATCAATCCTATCTTTTATAGCACTTTCTTGTGGTCTAAATGTTGGACACTGTTTGAACGTTTAGGAATGAGGGCAGAGAAAATATATTTTTTGTTTAGGGTAAGAACACGACGTAGATTTAGCAGGAGGAGACGCAGAACAGGACAAGTTAATGAAAGGATTCAACCAAAATGATGCTATAAATCAAATTGTTGGGTATTGTTTGTACAATTTGGTTTTGTATTAAAAAGAATCAGAACTAGGATCAACACTGTCAAAAATCATATTGTTGAAATGATTCAGAACTTTTGTTCTAGGTGATAGGACAATTTCGTTTGAGTACATACCAAATTACTGTTACATCATGATTCATAATTTTGTCACGTTCTTAAAAAAATTCCTTGCTACAATTTATATGATTTATCTCGTTGCGAATGCATATTTCTTGCTATTTAGTACAGGGTAATTTCAAGAATCGCTGTTAGTAAGAAATAGTTTTATTTTGTATTTGTATTTTTTGGATTTTGTTACATTTGTACCCAGGCTTTAACAGTTAAACTGAAGGGGCTCCTGAAAGATTCTAGATCTTTCAACGGAGACCCTCCTAATTTAGCCCTCAATCACGGTTTCCCCGTCATTTGGCTGAGTCGACCGAAGAAGATTGTATAGGCAAATGCCCTAAGTGCACTCCTCTAGGATTGGCGGATCTGGGAATCGAACCCCCGATCTTTTGCATAGAAAGTCGGGGTAGATACCACTAACCACCAATCCATGAAGACAGTAAGAATTTGGGTTTTATATTATCGACTCAATTGTTCATCTTTTACGCTGGGCGTTTATGCCGATTATTTCAATGGTTATAGTTTATTCTGTGATGAACTGTTCATGCTGCTATTTATTTATTGAATATTGTACAATAAAACTTACTGTCAATAGCTCTTCAAACTTTTCCTTGACATTCTGAAGCATGTAAACAGTCGGTTTGTCAGTACAGAAAACCAGCATCTCGAGAGCCTTGTCCCCTCGGAGAAGGAGGCCGTTAGCTAAGTCCCCAACTCTTACACACCCCTTTAGAACTCTTGTTTCCACTGCATCTTGCCCCTCGCTAGGCTCCGTTAGCAGACCTATGAAGTGTATGTAACAGATAGGACCTCACTGTGTGGTGTAGAGTCTTTAAAAACAGATGACTTTAACATCAAAATCTTTTTCGTGGATACCCTTCTCCCTTGGCACAAAACAAAAGAACATCAACATTTTTATAAGACTTCTTATATATACGAGAAGATTATTAGAAACGCATTATAACCATACCTTTATCTTTCAGCTCAGCCTCAGTTTCATCCCGCATTGTATCAGAGATTGTCTTCAGGTTGTCCTCTGTAACTTTGACGAGATTCTTGATGTTTGTCAGCTCTGTAGGTTCAGGGTAAATTTCGTCGTGTAGTTTCATTATCAACTTGTTGTCGTTATTCTCTCCCTCACGTGATGCCTGGGTTTGATTTAGTAACGTGTTATAGCCTAACAATCAACATGTTGTAGCGCAACAATTAACATGTTATAGCGTAACAATTAACATGTCATAGCCTAACAATCAACATGTTATAGCCTAACAATAAACATGTTATAGGCTAACAAGTAATGATTAACTAATAACTTACAAAACCAGCGGACTGCTGAACTTGTGAAGGGGTTATCTCGCTCTGCTCAGTTTCCTGCCACTGTTTCCACTCTTCCTCCCTCTGCTCTTGCATGTTCCTCCACTCTGAAAGTGTTGTTTTAGCAGTGTAGTATTTTATTTTAGAGGTATCTTATATTGGGTTCCTTTCAATCAGGACCGGAAGAGATAGTACTGAGCTTAATATAAACTTGCTAATCAATGAACCAGTCAATAAAGCACTGGAGAGAAGTCAGTACCATAAATTTAATATTTAATTAGTATTAACAATTAGCCTACCTTCCTCACGCTTCCATCTTTCCTCTTCCCACTTGCTGCGTCGCTCATCCATCATCTTTCTACGCGCCTCAATTTCTTCTAGCCTCTTTTTAGCACGCTCTTCTGCTTGCTGATTACGCTTGTTCTATAGCATAGGATGGATCAGAGAAGTCATTATTAGAGGATTAAGCTTGAAAAATCGATAGTGCATTATTATCAACATATCAGCCAAGAAGCAACGCTGTTCATTTTGTAGATGTGATACAAGCACCTATTTGAGTTATAATTCGTTAAATATGATACCCGTTTTTCAGTTCTGTCAGCTTCCTCTTTGGCGATACGCTCTGCTTTTTTCTAAAAATGGAAAGAACATTGTAGAACATTATGGTACTTACAAATTCTCAAGGTGTCATTTTAAAGTCAACATTACTCGAACCGAAGCCATAACCAAGCTCATTGATTAGCTTTTTTTGCTATTGATTGAACATTGAAATAGAACTTTATTTTCCACTTGAAAAACCTCAGCTAAAGTGAAATCACAAATACATACATTACCAACTTCTTAGTTAACAGAAAAGTTCATCTTGATATCAGTACAGTAGGAACGTTAACAATATAAAACGAAATCAACGTCCGCAAAGAACTGACGTAAGAAGTGCCCCATTATATTATCTCGCTGCTCAGAATAAAATCTAAGCAGGGAATATGGAACACTTCTGACTTGGTTGACGCGCGTTTGTAAACAAATATCATTTACCGCTAGTTCCTCCTTGACCTTCTCAAGATCAACTTCTTCTTTTTCTGAAGAATAACCAGGTCTTCTGAACTGTTTACATTCACTTCTTGGCCAGTGCATGGACCAACAAGTCCGAGACTGATGGAAATTTACCCGAAACAGAGCTGCATTGTTCCTGATAGATCTAGCTACAGGATACAGGTCTGTGTGAGCGCATTTTCATCACTCCGAATCATGTAGGCATGCACTGGTAAACTATGAAAACTCAAAAATTTGTACAACATTCATTTTAAATCTAAACTGATTTGTTCAATGAATAAATAATCTCTTTTTTAAGACAAAAATCATAGTCTTTAATTTTTTAAGTTACACTCAAATTGGATTTTAGAAGACTCTGGCAATTCCTGTAAGATGAGCTTTGTAAAAAAACTTGCAAAAAGAACGTTTCAAAACAATTTTTCTCTAGCTGAACGATTCTCTGTACAGCAAACTGTTCAGGAATACAGCGCTCCTAAGTTTTTCATACCATATTTCGAGCATGAAATAAACTTACCTCCTTTGCTGTTTGTTACAGTGGGGTTGGGAATGACTTTCCCAAGCTTTCGAAACAGCAAAACGGTCTGAAAAATATGTCCGAGTTACGTCAACGTATTAGCAAAATTCTATTGCTTAAATGGAACACGTTTTTAACAGATTTCATACTTAGTAGGCTGCACAGTGGCTTAATCTTTATGCAGGATAAGCTAAAGTCACATTGCTTTCATCTTCAATATAAGCAGGATTAAAACAAAAGTGACCTTGTTATGCTTGCTGCCTGTCATGTGAGCCGAGAAAGCCTGCTCTCCCGTACAACTTATGTCACACAGCTCACATCTGTAAAGTTTCCCGAAGGAGTGATAACCACGAGCTGGTTTGTTGCTGTCACCACCCTCCTTTTCTTTTTCCTTCTTCTTGTGCTTTTGTCCATTGCAATGCTCTTTGTAGGTCTAAGAAAGGCTTCAGTTCAAACAAAAGTCATTTAGAGAACATTGAATTTAGCTTTAACAAAATTTAAACAAAACTTGAAGGTAGTACACCTATGAAATTTGAGGCTGCTTGTCACTTATGAATGTCAAATAAGTTTAACATGTATATCATGGTCAACACTACACCTACTGAAAGGTAAAAAATTGGCAATCTGCTTACTAGGGCACCCATGCAGCTGACTTTGCAAATTTCACAGTAGTAGGTACGGGGTGGTTCTTTTCCAGCTGCAGCATTTGCTTTGGTACGATTGTACCAGCCTTGCTTGTTCATTTTTGCTTTGGGAACTTCTGTTACATGTGAGCGGTTTGCAGTTGCAACAGATGATATGGCTGCTGCTGTTGCTGCTGAGGCCCAATCGACCTGAAGACCAAATCTCAACATCTTATAGGCAAATAGTAGAGACAAATTAAGTTGTGAACATCTGATAATCATTCAAGAAACACTATCATTGATACGATGTTTTATTTGACCAACCATATGCCTTTAATTTGAATAAACTTGAATTCACCCGAGGGAAGGCAATGAATATTAACCTAATGGATTTTATGATTAATATATCAACTGTAATTTGTATCAAATCAACTCACATAGTTGTAAGTGGCAGGAGAGCTAGAACTAGGAGTGCTAGCAGTTGGATTAATTGTGTAGGAAGTGTAAGTTGTACCAGGAGTTGTGGCAGCATAGGCAGTGGACACACTTGATCCAGCAGTAGGATAAGTATTGTAAGTAGTCTCAGCACCTGAAACATACGTGGTCCAATTGTGAGAAAGTTGTTTGTAAAACTCCAGGAACAACAAAAACCTTCAACCATGATTGTTTTGTTGACAACCTTTAAGATACTCCTTTATCGAACCTTGGCATTTGATTAAGGATACAAGGATACAAGGATAACAGGATACAAAAATAAAATTACTTTATTGTACAATTACAATAGTTGTAAATCTGAAACTAGGAGAAATCTGGGAGAAACCATAGTATTATGCAGCTGCCACAGTTTTGAATGTCGCCACTCTTGTAGTAATCAGTGTAATGCAAGTTTGTTGTAAGAATTGCATGCACTGATTTAGCATGGCCTGCACTGCAAACCAGCTAGTTTAAAGGGTCTTCAAGGTGAAATTTGAGCTTATTTCTTACTTGAGTGTACAGCGGACATTGAGCAAGTGCATGGAATTCATCTTCAGTGGCCATCATGCCCAAGTTAAGCTTGCAATATATGTATACCAACGATAAGCCCTGGGAACTAGAGGGGTCTCATATCTGCCCCTTTCATGTAGAGGTTGTGAGCACTTATTCTTAGTCTTTTTTTTTTATCTCATACTTATTTTAATTCGGACACTCCAACAGCCACATGTTACACAAGTGTAACGGCCAATTACAGGAGGCCGAATGTACAATTATACATACACGCCAGTGACGGTTAAGGTAGTGTGTACCATACTTTTATCGCCCGAGACTTCGCTGCAATGGGCAGCTACTCATTTAACCCTCAATCACGGTTTCCCGATCATTCGGCTGAGTCGACCGAAGAAGGTTGCATAGGCAAATGCCCTTAGCGCACTTCTCTAGGACTGGCGGATACGGGATTTGAACCCCCGACCTCCTGAGTGGGAGCCGAGAAGCAAACCACTACACCACCAGCCCATCGAGTGTGGCTCTTTCTGGCATCAGGGCATTTGACAAGGTTAAGATATTTTTCTGGGCCAAATTCGTTTTTCAAGCTGTTATAGAACTCTAATTTTGGCCAGACACGTTTGGCAGATTTTCACTTTTCAACACTTTTTTCGTCTTTGATTAACGACTGCTGTTTGCTCTATTAATTTTTTGATTTTTGATTTAATCTACTAACATATAACAATTTTCACACAACATAATGATGGCCAAATCCAGGATTTAAATTTGGGAGATAAAAAGCAGCCTATGATTATTACATGCCCTGTGAAGAAATGCATGTTAAATGCATGTTAAATGGAAGAACCATCCTCACTAACCCTAATTTTCAGTTCATTTAGCTGAGTCAGCTAGAAGAGATTTATCTGTTTTCAGAGAATAGGTATGGAATCCTGGATTTGAATAAAAAGCCATTGCCTTACAACTACACCACTAAGCCATATAGTCTTGAAATTTGTAATAGATAAAATTAGGTTAATAATCTTCCTCAGTTACATTAAGCAGCAATGTTAAAAAGTCTGTAAAAACACAATGCACATGTATGCCAAGCAATACATTGCTGTCTTTACTCAAATCATAAGAACTTTGCTCTGCACAACACATAAGTTACTAATAGTGGAGGAAAAATAAAAGAGTTAGTAAAATACAAGTAAAATACAATTTTATTTTCTTGGCATTTTACACAATCAAAATATAAAATATAGATCATTTCTCTGCGTTGGATAGGCCGCGCAATGCGCGCACGCGGCAGCAGGTTTGAGGTTGACTCATCATCACTCCAGGCTGTGCCGCGCACAGCGCCTTGCGCAGAACACTCAACGTGTCTCTCAATAATGTAGATTTTACCACAAACAATTATTAGTGAATAAATGCTAGGTTGTAAGTGTGTGCTACAGTCATCACGGAATATGGGATAAACCGTAAAGAAAGTAGGTACATTGCTAAATTGT